>KK118058.1:227447-243660 GCA_000611955.2 Stegodyphus mimosarum | reverse complement strand
AAACTCGTTCTCATCACGAAAGGGTCAAGTGCTTTAATAGAAGAACTAATCGCTTTTAAAATGTTAAAAGAATCTTTAAATTAGCAGGGAACGTTTAAGTGTTGATTCTAATGTAATATTCAAGATAAAACTGAGAAAATATTTGATTTCTTGAGAAATTGCACTGCTATTCTAAGTAGATTTATTATTCTAAATCTGATGCTAAAATTCAACCTTTCAGAAATATGAAATCAATTATTATCCTAAAATTACTCGAATTAACTTAACTCTTAATTGCTCTAAAAGCAATTAAATATGCACAAATTGTTCTATCCAAACTGTCTTCACACCTGATCCCCTAAAAAGTTTACTTCTTAAGGTGACTAGAATTTCTGAGAATATAAATAAAAATTTACATCAAAAATTATATTTGTAAGACGGAACATCAAAATCACCTGAAACCGTGGATAATAGGCTTAGAGAAGGTTTACATTATTCTCATTTTGTTCATAACTTATATAGCATCAATATTATCATAATTATATGAATATTATATGTATACTATATAATATATATTATTTTCACCACCTATATTATTATCATTATTAAATTATATATTTTTATTTTCATTTTCAATTACTTTAATTTAAAATTGTATTTATGCATATTCTAATTATTATCTCTCTTAACGTTTAAATACATTTAACTTTTATAATCAGTGCTCCTAGATGTCTTTAAATACAGCTACATTTTCGAAAATAAACTATTATTCGTATTAAAACTTCCGCACAGCACAGTATTTTGATGTAGTCGCATTAGCTCAAAAAGATACTTTTTTCCATCAATTAGAGGTCAACAGACACAGCCTGTAACTGATGATTAGAAAAATAATTTTGCTCTTTAAATCACAATGACACGTACTTTCGTTTCTTTAATTAAAGTCTACTATATATTTTTATTTTATTTCTTTTGAGTGTATAAATTACATCAAAAGCTACAGTGGAGGAAAATATATTTGAGCAATAAAAATTTGTACAGTAATTTTATTGCAAATGGTATAAATTAAATTCTTACTCTACTTCGCATAACTTACGTAATAAACCAAAAATAGAGTATTTATTTTTACCTATAGCTTACAAATATCAAGATATGCAAATCTTCAAAGGGAAAAAGTATTTGAACTAAACAATAATAAGTTGGAATTTAATGAAACCAATCTCAGCATGCAATTCAATATTTCGTAAAAAGTCCATTGTTGTCTACATAATAGACTGCAGTATTCTTGGTATTGATTCTGCTAACCTTTTGGTTAGATCAGACGATACACTTTCCTACGTTTTCAAAAGAATATTTTTGAAATCATTTTTATTTTAAAACTTAAGTTTTCCAGTTTCTTGTTCCAAAACAATACCACAAATTCTCAATTGGATTGAGATCGGTGATTTCAGTGGAGTGTTCAGTCTTTGGGTAACATTATATAAGAGGAATTTTTTGTAACCCTAGCTGTATGTTTAGGGTCATTGTCTTGTTGGAACCAGAAGTCATATTTAATACTCAGTTTTGACACGCTTTGAAATACATTATCTTTACGCATTTTATCGCCTTCAAAATTTCCTCAATCATAATCTAATTTTCAGTTCCATTTCAGCTCATACTACCTCATAGCATAACGCTTACATCAAAATACTTTGCAGATGGACATACATTTTCAGGATTTATGGACGTTTTATTTTTATACTTTCATCAGTAAAAAGAGTCTTTCTCCAAAATTCTAAAGGCTTATTTATATTCTTTTGCAAAATGAAGCCTTTACTTGCGATTAGTTTGACTTGTATACGTTTTTTTCTTGCACTCCTGGCTTTATACCTGAATTTATGTAGGCAATTTCTTACTGTTTGAAGCGTAACTGAAACACCTGAATAAGATGGAAGGTTATTAGATACTTCTACATTACTAATAAAAGATTTTTTTTACTGACTTTTTAATTATTTTGCTTTCTCTTGATGTAAGAAATTTTGCTGCCCTATCCTCTTCCTATCTTCGATATTCCCAGTTGATTTATATTTACTTATCACATAATAAACAGCTGATAAATTAAAGTTTAAAATTTCTGCTATTTCACAATAAGTGGAGCCATTATTTCTAAAATTTACAGTTCTCTCATGCATTACTAAAGTCAACTCATTCTGTTTTCCACATATTTCAAAATAATAAATTTATAATAAAAAATAGAATGTTCTAAAACAAATTTCATTTCTTTCACTTTCAGTATTTGAAGTCAAATTTCAACCTTTTTCAGTTGTTCTTCAAATACTTCCCCCCCCTTGGAAGTTTGCATAATTTCGTTATTCTGCGTTGTGACAAGATTACGTGACAGTTATTTTTTATTTATTACATAAGCTAATTTGAACTAATTATGTAAAAATCTAATTTAATAAATTTGCAATAAAATTATTGTATTGTTCAAATACTTTTTTCCTTCACTGGGGCTCAATTTTTAATTAATGGAAAATAACTACAGTTGCGTTAAATGAATCTTCTAAATATTTCTGTATTATTTCAGTACTTAATGCAATTACGTAGCTTTGTAAGTTTTATTATAAACTTGGAGATAACATAGTTTTTATTATTAGTTATTATATTATTAATTAATAAGTACGAAAACTAGTAAGAAATTTGAAAATAAATTCTAAATCACAGTTATCTCTTTTATCGATCAACTATTTTTCATTATGCTGTGATGAAGTGTTTCATATTTCTCTATATTCAAAAGCTGTTATGTTTTTCGGAGCAAATAAAATTGAATTTTTGATGCAACATATTGAAAATCTGAAATTTTTAGCCTCTCTGAAATATTCATAACTTTGCATTATATGAAAATTACTTTCTCTGGAAAAATAACCGAAAAATATAGACATTTTTTATTCATAAAGCCAGAATTATGAAGAGTTCAGGATTCATCTCGGGTCAAACGCTGCTTGGAACTAGTAAGTAGCAAATGCGGTTCAGTAGTATTAATTTCATATTAATAACAGGCAATGTAGTGTTTCAAAAATGAGTAAGTACCGTGGTGCGAGTACTAAAACTACTTCTACGGTAATCTACTCTATTGTGCAGCCGGGAAATTTAGAGAAGAAGAAAAAGCAAGAGAGACAAAGAAAAAAGAAAAAAACAAAATCTGGAAGAATTCAGATTTTAACGTTCCTCCAGAGGGTTAGTTAAGTTTTTGTATGCTCTCGCTAAGCTCGTAGTCAGTCTGCTCCTTAGATTCTTTACTGCTGACAAGTTTTTTTTTTTTTCCTTTTTAACTTTGTTATTAAACATCACTTTTTTTCGCACATACCTCACATAAACTCAACAGCAAAATTACGAAATTGTAAAAAAATAGGATATTTTTAGAATTCTCGATACAGTGTTTAAGTGTTGGGATGCATTTTTAAATCTAAAAGGTCGATTATTCTCGAATCTCACTTTTGGGTCGAATCACCTTTTTTGTCCCTTTCATTTTTCAAATCACTAGCAGCTAATGCGGACAACGCCTAAAATTGTTACCCCAAACAGAATAGATTCAACTAGTGTCATTTCACGGTTCCAGCTGGTAATTAATTAAAGGTATAAAGAACTGAGTCTATTGTCTTTAAATCGCTTAGCTTGTTAATCAGTAATAAGCAGATTAAAATTAAAAAAAAAACAACAATAATTTTACTCTTCCCCAAATGGCAACAAAAGTGGTACATCGAAGTTGATATTTTATATCGGATGTCTTTGGTTTTATCGTTAAAACGCTAAATGTTGTAATTTATTTTAATATTCGCTATAATATTTCTTTAAAAATTATACATACACATCACATTTGGTAGCAAAATCCTTTCATTTGTATTGAGATATGCACATATATTATATCTGTCGTGTTATTTCTTTAAAAATACTACATAGCGATAATATTTGGTGGCAATAGTTGAAAAGAGATGCGAATAAAAAAGTGAGGTTTGAGACTAATAGCATCTTTGGTGCAGAAAAAAAAATGTGTTTACGTATTTTGTGAGATATGTAATAAGCTTTTCGTCGCTTAAATTGCGTTTCTGACGTTCAGACTGAAAACATATGGTAAAATATTCAATTATTACTTAAGTAAATATGGAATAAGTAAATATATTTAGTGCTATATTTCGGTACGTGAATTTATCACGACGAATTCTAAACATGTAATATGTTTATTTTTAGCATTTTAACAAGGTTTCACTGGTATATGTACTTATGTGTTATATCTCAAAATTTCATATGAATTAATAAATGTATGTGTTTATTTTTTGTTATAGACTCCAGCCATCCTATTGTAAATTATGCGTTTTTTCATGTCTTCAGTGCACCTTCATTTTTGGATTTTCGTTATTTTCCTGTGTACAGAAATCTCAGGAATGGTAAATAATGTACTTTATCATATCCTTTTACGTCTGAAATAAATATTCGTTAGGCTAGATTTATTAATTATGACAATGTGCTAGAGGGATGGATGCCTTCTTGGAGGACTTACTAAGCACAACTGTTACGTATTCAATTTATGCATGAAAAAAAAATCTGATATAAAGGATAATGTCCAAAAATGGTGATTTATTCTAATTTATGTAATTCCAAGATTTGGATAATTTTTGTAGATTATATTAAATATTAGATTTTATATATATATATATATATATATATAAGATTTTTGAAAAGTTGAATTTACTTACTTTAGAATTGAAAGAGCTGTATTTTATTTCTGTTCTCATATATATAAAATTACCAATTAAATTCAATAAAAAGTAGAATTTAAATGCCGCAAGCACTCATATAGCCCAAGATCATATGGCTACATTCACCATGTTTTTCTGGAAGGGGTAAGCTTCATTTGAAATTCAAAACTGAGTTTTTATCACACCATTTGCTTTTAATTAAGCCCAAAATAGTAAATTTACATTCATCAGCAAATGTAGCTGAATTCCAAAAAAATTTAGGGCTCTTTAATTAACGGCCTCGACGAATTATAATCATGCTGTTTGATTCCCATTATTGAGAAATGGATTTTCCTGGTTGGTACAAAATTCTGATTAGGCTATCATAGAAGTTGCTTTCAAATGAGTGTATATAAAGTGGTCATAAAAAATTCGCCGGTACATGAAACCCTACCGGTTTATCCGCTCAGCCAATCGAAATGGAATTTGAGATATTATTATTTGAAGGTATGCGCTCGAGATTGTAATTTAAAGATTTAAAGTAATTAAAGATAGTAGTAGTAGTAAAGTAATAGAGCTCTTACGATTACGTTTTGAGAGAAAAGATGTCAAAATTTTCCATTGACAATACCCACTTTTTTCCTGCGCAAATTAATCAACGCATTGAAAGCCAAAAATGGCGTTGGTACGATACACGCATGCTGAAAATTGCCGGTATAAAACATTTGCAAAGAACTGCAGTCTAAAGGACCTTTGACAACACAAGAGAGGAAATTGGAGGGGGGGATTTTATTGGATTTACAAGTTTTCAACGTGCAAAACTTCGCAGGCGATAACGAATTGCGTCCCGAAGACTTTTGACAACAATGACGAACGTAATATCACAGGAGGAACCTATATAACTTCACGTTTTATGGCATCTTTCAATTCTGACATAGCTCGTGGATTTGATATGTACATCTTAGATTTCTGGTAAACCCAGAACAAGAAATCTATCGGAGTGAGGTCAGATGATTGTGACGGCCACGAAACTGCAGAGTTACGACAGTCTTTTGAAAGTCGTGATTATTTTGAACCGTTCTGCACGTTGAAATCTTGTATTTCCAATAATGTTTTTTCCCTTCTCCTCTTTCGTGTTGTCATTGATCCTTTACAATGCTGTTTTTTGCAAATGTTTTACGCCGGAAATTTTAGCCATACCTGTGTCGTTCCAAATCCATTTAGGCTTTTTCACTGCGTGGGAAAAAAGTGGATGTTACCGTTCAAAAACTCCGAAATATTTTCACTGTAGTCCTAACTGTAAAAGCTCTGTTGTTTTAAGCCACAATGTTCAGAAGACATCTTCAGTAACATCCACTTTATTTATATCCACTTTATTTCAGCAGATATCTGAAATTTCATTTCAATTGGTTGAGCGGATAGGCCGCAAGAGGCTCATATATCGTGGGTTTTCTTTATGACTACCCTGTATATAAGTAGGTAATAAACAAGTAATCACATTAGTTAAAGTGCAAGCAATTTAATGATTCGAAAGCGTAGATTGTTAATTTACCTAATTTTTTAATTTCGCAGACCAGAAGCAGTCAAACCATTAAAAGTAAAAGTTGAATGAAGTACACTGTATCGTATCGGAAAGTTTGTCCTAGATGATCAAAAACATTATATTTGTGAATATGTTCTAGGTTAATTATTAAGCAGTTAACTTTTATTCGTCTCGTTCTTTCTGAGCATATAAATAAAATCAGCTACATATTTTGTATATCAAATTAACATTTCAAATTTGAATTCCTTGTAAATTATAACATTTTATTTTATAACATATCTGTTAGCAAATTTAAATATTTTTGACATTGAATGTACTTTTATTTATACATATTTTTCTTATACTTTCAGATTTTTGTAAATGAACTCTATGTGTGTATTACAGCCATCGAAATGTTTGAATACCCCGTTTGACGAACAACTGGAAACGTTTTCGTATTCCCCAGGATATTTTATCACTGATATGTTTATCGTGTTGTTCATCAAGAAATCGTGTTTTATGGAGACCATTAATTTTCTTTGTTCCTTTGTACATTCTCGTGTATCATACCCATTGTATTTTATTTATTTCGAACAATTGTACCTCATATTTCATTTAACAATTTGAGACGCTATGACGAGCCTTATCAGCCATTAATGCCGGTGAGAAATTATTTTTTTAATATTCATATCGCCCTTCACTTCGACGAGATTAGCTTAAATAGAATTGCACTGGGAACTGACGTTATATTAACTATGCACCTCCATACATACACAAAGCTGTTTAAGTAATTTCGGGTTAGAAGAAACAACTAAATAGACCAAATATTGCAATAATTTTTAAATTATAGTGTTATTTCAACATTTAAATTCTGAAATGCTAAAATGCATTTCAGAATTTAGAAAATAATTATTATTATTTATCCAAGAACCATTTTATTTTTAAGTCTATGCATTTCGCACAATTTCAACAATCTATTGTTTTTTAATACGAAACATGGGAATTTCAATTTCTTGTTTTCATTATATTATTAAACATCATATAATTGTAAATTTGAAGCTTAATTTTTATAATTATTAAACGGTATTGAAGGAGGAAAGAAAGCACAGTAGTGAGACGGTTAAAAGTAATTGGTTTCCGAAAATGTTAATAAAAATGTTTCAAAAACAGAAATTTCATATTTTAATTTTCCTATCTATAGTATAAAAACTAAATTAAAAATTTTAGCATATTGCAAAATATAAAGCTTTTAACAACAGTGAAAATAATTTAGTGCTTAGCAAGGTAAGATTTTGTGTGTATCTAAGTAACTGTAGTTACGTTTTTTTTTATAAACACTTTTAAGTAGAAGTCTTCTGCAGAGTAATTTATTTTATGAGTATAAATCTATTATTTATTTAAGTGTAATCATGGCGTCAAATCCAATAATATAAAAAAATATTACTTTTGAAAGAATTTTTTTCAATTTACTCAATTTTGTTTTAAATATTTGCAAGTATTATGCCGCTGTAGCTTTAATAACTGCAGATCCGGTAGATGTACAGGAAAAATTCCAGTTTCTTTTTAAGTTATTACAAATGCCGTTAGCAGTGGTTTAATTAGCGAATAAAATTTAAAATTTATAAATCTACTATTTCTCAATAACATATGCATTAGATAAAAATAATATATTTCTAATAAATTTTATTTACATTCATAACTAATTGTTTAAACATATTATTGTTTAAACATTGTATTATATTTACCATACACGTATAGTTTGTCCAAATTTCACATATTAAATAATACCTTACAAATTTTAAGCAACAACTGATAAATACATTTTATGATTTGTAATTTATTTTAAGAAATTTTAAACAATAGCTGATAAGTTTACATAATTAAAAATGTTTATCTCTTGAATAACGATGATGCATTCGACGCTCGTTATAATGACCACAGGTTAAAGAAAACGTTATATGTGACTGCTATAACAAAAAAAAAATCTGAAAGATTTCAGATTTTAAATTACGTCCAAAGGGGCGTTTTTTAACGTTTTGTGTATTACCCTTTTTTTTATTAAATATCATGTTCTACGTACTCAAACCAATAAAATACTAATTCAACAGCAATATCGTAAAATAATTTTTAAATGAGCATATCTTTAGAATTTCCGATACAGAGTCTCGCGCGCTGGAGATATATGTATATTTTTTATAACAATGTGCTCGTTCTGAAATCGTTTGTTCGCTGAAGTGTTACAAAATATGAAAGCGATTAGGGCTTTTATATGCCCATATGCTATGGAAGATTACGTTATTCAAATTTTGATGGCTCTAGATAACGTTGTTTTATCACAATGCCAGAAACATACATATATTAATGCAGATTCTTCACCATTTTATTTCTTTAAATATAATGCAGGGCGACAATATTTGGTGGCAACAATTTGAAAAGTGATTCGCCGTTTATAGTTTTTAACGCAAAACGCCAAAGCGAAATTTATAGTCCTTTAGGGCAAATTGCCCCTTTGGACTAATATACATTCATCATTTTAGGATGCTTCGCATCTGTCGTTATAATGGAACGGTCGTTATCACAATCATCGAATGCATATTAAAATTTGAAACTGTAAATATTTTAATAAGCATATATTGTAACCGAATTTATTTTCTTTATGTAAATTATGGTTTAAGATTTAATAGAAGTGTGTTAAAAGAGTTCCTCATAGCGTTAATGTAATTATAGTATTATACTTGTCAAAGGCAGAACAGGTCAACGAAGTATGACCCTGCCAGTACACTTTGAAGACGGGTATTTATGAATGGCCTAACAGTAAGCGTGTGCTAACGTTTAAAAGTTTTGTGTTTTCATTGATATGATGGATTTATTTTTCTTTCAATAAATTATCCGCTTATCGTGGATTATATTGAGTTCCTGAACGTTCACATTTTCTCAGTATTAGTAAATGCCATAAATGTGTATATCCATTCTCTAAAGTGCAAACTGGTGTTGTGAAATGCTTTTTGTCTTTATTCAGTAACACGTATAGAGATTGATCTGAATGTATTAAATTCTGTACTGCATGTATAAGAAGCATTTTTATTGGAGTTTTGTCTGATTCTTCCTACATTTCATTTGAAGTATATAAAAAAATTAGAAATAAATCAGAAAAGAAGATATTTCTCAGAGTTTATACTTTGGAAATTTAATTACTTATTTTAACCATTTTAAAAGTTTTCATGAATGCGATTCATTTAACACGCTGACAGCCGTGCATGTTTGTAAGAAAATCTGCTTTAGGCCACGAGAGCTGCTATACCATGCGTCAGTTGTTTCCGATCGTAGGAGTTTAGAACATCTAAAAAAAAACATTTTTACACATGCAATTAGTTTAAAATCTTTCCTCAAGAATGAAGTATCTAAGAAAGGGGGGGACTCGAAAATTATTTCTTTTCCAAATATATTTTCTGTGATAAAAAATGATTAAAATTCTTTTGTGTTAAAATTGTTGTTGCAACTTTTTGCAATAGATAAAAGAAAAATGAAAGAGTAGTTTTTAAGTGAATCATATAATAGTGAAGAAGAAACCTGTTGCGAGGTTTACAAAATTTCGAACAGTAGCGATGAGACAGTCAAGATTTTTCAGAAGGATAATTACAAACAAAACTACATCTTCAGATTCTGATTCGAATACTGATAAGTACAGTGATAAAAAATATAGTATAGATAGTACTGATCATATTTTACAAGAATTGGTTGTTTAGGAAGAAAGAATTGTTTATACCGAAGAAAGCACGATTCAGTTTAGTGAACGGAATAAATTAAGCTATCGGCAACAATCATTTTCTTTTCTTATAATAACAGACAACCATTTTTTTAAGTACTCAAAGAACTGTCACCCGAATTCGTGTGACGCTGTCTGATCAGAATTCTTGCCGTCACCGGATTACGGGTGACATGTCAGTCAAAGTCTTAATTAAATGTTTAAAGTATACGTGTGGAAAACATAATTTTATTCCTCTTTAATTAAATGCATAATAGGTTTATGATATCAATGTAACATAAGCTCAGAAATTTTCGCTATCATAGTAAGTATGACAAATGAAACTGAACTTCGGGTACAGTGCTCTCATTAATTTTATATAAGCTACTGATGTTTTATAATTTGTCAGCTTCCATTAAATTTTTCAAATGTTGCGTAATTAATTTAATTAGTTGTGTCTCATAGTTTTAATGCAGAAGATAGTCCAAGCAATATGTGATCCCAAATATATCTCCTAATTTAATGCAGACTCACGAATCTTAGCTTTTTTCTGTCAGAAAATTTGCAATATCATAAAAGTAAATATATATTATAGTTTTCTAGTGGTATTTTATAGATTATTTGCATCTCTATTTTCAGTAACACTAAGGACAAATTTGTGAGTTCATCGCTTTTAATTTCATATTCGTCTGTAAACACACACATAATTTGATGAAGACATTGATATATTCAAATTCTGTTCATAATAGAACCATAATTTTAGATTTATAGCTTTACAGAAAAAATATTTCTTATTTGTTTGTTTGTTTCTATTATTATTCTTAACGACCCTCGATTAATTATTCTAGATAATTTCATCAGACTATACGACTGAGATTCTAGTCATAAGATACTATCAAAATCTCAAATAATTCTTTTGTTTTATTTTAAAATTATATATTAATTATCTGTAGTTTTAAGTCATGCGTTACACTACACGAATACACGATTTTTTACAAAGGTAAATTATGATACTATTAGTAAGCTTAATATAATTACAATTAACGTAAGTGACAAGTTCGTAGCGTTATTGTATTCATTACGACGACAGAGAGGCTTACTATAATAATACTGTTATCAGATATTTTCTATAATTTTTTAGATATATTCAAATAAAGAAACACTATGAACTACGTACAGAAACAACTGGAAATTGTCGATCATTGTTTAATAGAATTCTTTAATTAATCACTGATGATTTTAATTTTAAATACTTTTCTTAATCAAAATTATATACGAGGCACGTCCAGAAAGTAAGTTCCGTTTCAATTTATCTCCGCTGCAGCTCTGCGATCGCAGTTCCGCACATGCGCAGTAGACGCTCTGTATCAAGGAGAAGAAACGCGCGCCATTTGGAGATCGCTGTCAGTCACGTACGCTTTGTTGTGCTTGTTTACAATGTCGGTGTTGATTGAAAATCCCGCCGCTTGTGAAATCAGATCTGTGATTCGTTTTCTGAATGCGAGGAAAGTGAAACCTAGTGAAATTTATCGGCAAATTTGCGATGTTTACGGACCAAAAGCGATGAGTGATTCAATGGTGAGAAGATGGGTCCGAAAGTTCAATGACGGACGTAGTGATGCGCACGATGAAGAACGAAGTGGGCGTCCATCTTTGGTTACAGAAGAACTGGTTCACGCGATTGATGACAAGATCCATGAAAACCGAAGGTTTACAATTAGTGCTCTCGCTATGGAATTTCCCCAAATTTCACGATCACTAATGCATGAAATTGTTACCGAAAAACTGAAATTTCGTAAACTTTGCTCACGTTGGGTACCAAAGATTCTTACTGAGCAACACAAAACAAAACGGATGGGTAGTGCACTTCAGTTTTTGACCCGTTATGCTGAAAGCGGTGAAGAATTTCTGACACAGATAGTCACAGGAGATGAAACTTGGGTTTCTTACGACACCCCTGAAAGTAAGCGGCAATCAATGGAATGGAGGCACACTTCATCCCCAGCAAAGGTTAAGCCGAAGCAAATCTTGACACCTCGAAAAATGATGTGCACAGTGTTCTGGGACTGGAAAGGCATCTTACTCATTAATTTCTTACCGCGTGGTCAAACAATCAGAGCAGATGCTTATTGCGAGACACTTCGGAAATTGCGCCGTGCAATTCAGAATAAGCGCCGAGGATTGCTGTCAAAAGGTGTTGTTTTTCTTCACGACAACGCACGACCACACACTGCAAATGTGACGAAAAACCTCCTACAGGGATTTGGCTGGGACGTGTTTGACCATCCTCCGTACAGCCCTGACCTCGCTCCTAGCGACTTTCATCTGTTCTTACATCTTAAGTCTTTCCTTGGCGGTCAACACTTTAACAATGACGACGAGCTGAAAGAAACTGTTTCCAACTGGTTGAAGACACAGGCGGCAAATTTCTATGAAGAAGGTATACAAAAACTTGTGCCACGCTATGACAAATGCCTGCAATATTTCGGCAGTTATGTGGAAAAGTAGTTTAAGAGTTGTTGAATTTTGTGCAATAAATAACTTTTCTGTAGCTGTACACAATTTACTTTTATTACCAAACGGAACTTACTTTCTGGACGTACATTGTATTATTAAACTTGACGCATAGTACAAGGAAAGAAGTCTAAATACATATTTGATGAAAAACAATAAAATAAGAAAATATTGCATAGTCAAAAGAAATATTGCACATTCTAACTTTTACAGGATACGTGTATAATATTTTGAAACTATTTAACGGTAAAAGAAACATTTTGAGTATTGGATCGTCAAACGATGAAGTTGATATGTAACAGAAGATTACGCTAGCTTATCTGAAGATATCGTCTAAAATGATTCTGTTTTCTGCAACATATGTTTCAAAACAATAGCTGGATTTCGAGCTAAAATGTTTCAAAAACACACTGTGAAAGCAGTCAAAGTTCAGTAAAAGACGTTACATTACTTACGATTAGGAAAGCATCATATTGTGTAAAATGTTTTGTATAAGGTACTGAAGAAAACTTCTGCGGCTTCTCTTTCTTCTAGAAGAAAACTGCTAAATTTCGAAGGTCCGTGTTTTCAATTATTGCGAAGCTGTTAATAATTTGTGAAAAATTATGCACATACATTATGTGGATATTTTTCATTATGGGATGGCATGGCTATAATATTTCTTTAATACACCAATTAAGTACCTTAGATTAGTTATTGCAATAACCTAAGAGCTAAAATAGAATGATGCACTTTAAAAACTTTTTATTGAAAACACTTGTTTTAAAAGCAAGAATACTTACAAGAGATAACAATGAGTTTAATATACTACACTCTCTTAGACAAAAAAAAAAAGACGCACCGACAAGATATAAAGCAAATTGGACACAAATTAATATGCATACAGTTTTCGACGGAAAATGCAAAATTTTACATTTTGGCTGCCAATGAATGAACAGTTGTCGCTACAGCGCATCTGATCTGCGCAACTGGCAGTATATTTAAGAGGAGAAATTACGATTCCAGGTCATAAATTCTTCACGAATTTCATCCGTGTACTCTGGTAGACAGTAACTATGCTTCGCATACAGGTGCGTAAACGGTATAGTAACTGTGCTTCGCATACAGGTGCGTAAACGGTACAATAACTATGTTTCGCATACAGGTGCGTAAACGGTACAGTAACTATGCTTCGCATACAGGTGCGTGATATGCGCAGATGTCAGAATTTCAGAGACGTCGTGTAAATAGGGCTCAAAGAAGCCGGCTGGTCTTATCGGCGAATAGCTCGACATTTGAGCAGGAGCGATGCCACTATTAGACGATGTTAGCAGGAATGGGTGAACCATGGTCGCACACAGCGTCAAGAAGGAAGCTGTAGGCCTAGAGAAACGACAGAACGTGAAGACCGAACAATCGTCAGAGCGGCACTCACAGCCCCAGATGCATCATTATCATCGATTGTACGTGCAACTAGTGCTTCAGTGACTGCAAGGACCATTCATAGACGGCTCACAGAAAGGGGGCTAAGGTGGCGCCGACTACCATTAACCTCTGCACAACGTCAAGCCCGTTTGCAGTGGTGTCGGGCTCATTCGCACTGGAATGTCACTGACTGGATTAGAATAGTCTTCAGTGATGAGACCCGCTTTGAAGTGAGCCCCGATGATCACCGAAGGTGAGTCTGGAGACGCCCTGGACAGCAGTGTGATACCAACCTGACTGTCTTCCGGCAGACAGGCCGAGAGCCAGGAGTGATAGTCTGGGGTACCATTTCATTTCATAGTATTACCCCTTTGGATGTCATCCGTCGCAACCTTACAGCACAGCGGTACGTCGACGGAGTTCTAAGGCCTATTGTGTTGCCCTTCATGTCATGCCACCCTGGGCTTACATTTCAGCACGATAATGCCCACCCCCACACTGCACATGTTTCTACTGCTTGCCTTAGTGCTTGCCGAACATTACTTTGGCCAGTAAGGTCGCCGGATCTCTCTCCTGTTGAGCACGTTTGGAGCATTATGGGCAGGGCCCTCCAACCACTTCGGGATGCTGACGATCTAACGCGCCACTTGGACAGAAATTGGCACGATATCCCACAGGAGGACATCCGCAACCCCTATCAATCGATGCCAAGCCGAATAACTGCTTGCATATGGGACAGAGGTGGACAAACGCGTTACTGACTACTGACTTTTTCACATTGTGAAGCTCTGTCACTTCAATAAATCATCCAATTTTTCTCAAACTGTAATCATTTGTTTTTTCTGTACATGTACATCACTTTTACCGATTTTCGCCCCATTCGGATAACTCCTTCTTGGTGCGTCGTTTTTTTTTGTCTAGAGTGTATTATGAAAAGGAATCAATAGGCAACAGTACCGGCTAATGTATATTCATGGTTTATTATTATTATTATTATTATTCCGGAGCCTTTGCATGAATTCGTATAACTAAGAGCCGAATACATTCAATTCTTATTTATTATCTCAAACTATCAAGTTGGCACATGTATCTTTCTATAGAGAATTGTTTGGCGTATTTTGTGGGATTGTGGAAAAGATACAGATATTTATGTGCATGAGAGAAAAATAAAATAAAATGTTACAGAATTTTTAACATGATTTTAATTATTCAGAACATTAAAGGCATCCCGAACATTTTCTCTGTCAAATTAACTGAAACGAAATGCTACATTTCACTGTTATCAGCGACACGGAAAATGCAGAAAAATCAGTTTAATAAATTTGAATATCTTATGAAAAGATATAACAAAAAAATACTCGCGGACAAGAACTAATTTGATTCTTGTCTGACAATATGTGATAAATAACAAATACGTACAAAGTGACAATTATCACAAAGTTATTTATTCCTGTATATTGCAAGACAATACTTTGGGAAAAAAACTGTTAGATTAAAATAAAATAAAACCTCTTTTGTGAATCAAACAAACAGAACTCCACTTATACCATATTACTTTCATTTCCCACATTCCATGTTTTATTTCAGATAAAAAGAACAATGACAAAGCTGTTTTCATACAAATCAAACGTATGCGTTGTGGAGTACACACTGCAAAAGGTTAAAAGAAAAGAAAAATGGGGCCATAAAAGAAGATCATTTTTTAAACTTGTGTTAGGGCTATATATTTCAGCCACTTATACAAAAGGGAAGTTAGGTGAACACAACGTTTTGAAACAGTGAGCTCCTCACAGTAGCAAAGACGGTCACGTGCTTGATTGTCACTTTAACCCAGCTAAGCAGAATGGAAAAGCTAGCGGAGGGAAATAAGATTATATAAAAAATATGCTTTCGTATAGCGGCGAGTATTGGTACGAAATGCGATCCGAAGTACAAGTCACGGATCGTGAACAAAGACAAGCGATTAACGGAACGGCAAAGTGGAAAAAAGGACTTCGGGGTGGCGGAAGGAAATATAGGGGTGGAGATTCTTTCTCTTTCTGTGTTGTGAGTGACGTGACACGAGGCATAGTTGGGCCAGGAACACATATCAGGCGAATAAAAGGGCATGAATAGTCCAAAAAAGGATTTAGTTTAGAGGGAAAAAAAGGCCTTCCGCAGTATTATTAACATTAAATGTATATCTGACTGTTTCTAGTCATATGAACATAAGTTTTCTATGTAAGAACTTGCAAATAGTTTTAAGATCTGGCTTACTTAGGTAGAATACAATTAGTTCAGAAATCTAAGAGACAACTAGTGAATTTTCACTGTGTCTTGTAATGAAAGAAGAGACAG
>KK118058.1:100493-227412 GCA_000611955.2 Stegodyphus mimosarum | reverse complement strand
TATTAACACAAAGTTTAATAGACAGAACCGACTCGTGCTTAGAAAACCCAATAGCTCTGAATTTAAATCTAAGCTAATGGATGAACTAAAACTAATGAAATTTAAGTATAGCATAACTAGCACGCAAACTGGTTCTGACCGAAGTCGACGTAAACAAGCCTAATGGCAAAAATACCTCAACGCCGCAGAATATTGCCCACTAGAGAAAAAAAGTTAGTAACGTGGCCTCCAAACAGGCAGAACACGCTTTGATTTCACCCTTCAAAACCTTCCTTTAAATGCTTCCTTCTTTCTACCTAATTTGAATACCTCGCGAGCTACGTATTTACATTCTGGCAGGAAAATGAAATCGAGGCTTCAGAGAGAAGGGAATTAGCATAAAATAACATGTTAGAAACTGAAATGACACTTTACGAAGTACCTTACCATTTTGAAAATACAACTTCAAATATGCAGATTCAAATAACCTGCCTTCTTATCATCTGGATTCTAAATATCCAGAATTTTAATTACAGTATAAAGTCCGAGATCCGGACGTCCAATATCCGGAATGATCTAAAATCCGGACCTCAAAGCCACAAACTTTTTTTTTGTATGCGTTACGCATGCGCATTTCATTTTTCACATTTCCTCCATTTTTATGTGGAGAATTTCGTTTCTTAATTTCACTTAGGCACTAAATAAAATACTTCGTTATTGAAGGAATAAATCATTCAAGCATAAATTTGTTAGTTTAATAATTTGGCTCCGTAGCTGCGTATCTGCTTGGCATATAGCTCAAACCCAAACATCGTTACACCTACTAGTATTTTATATTCCTGAAGCCGACCTGGCGAATCATTATTTATTATATTTTGCTTTCATCACCGCATATTTATCAATACGTGACAACTTGAATAATGATTCATGCAGCGATGTCTAAAATTGTTTTTTATATTAGTAGTTGAATAACAAGAGAATAGCAAACTTTTATGCTGACATTACGCTTGGCGATGATTAAATGCGCTAAGAAATGTTGACGAGGGAAAATTAAGAAAAATTTCTTTTCATATATGCTAAAAATAAATTTTGTTAATGAAACTCATAGGCCAAAAGATTACATTTAATGCTATCTGAGTTAAGAATAACTGCTATGTTATTCACATAAATCCAGAACTGGCGTCAGAGCTCGTACGACCTCACCGGACGGTAGAATTTAGAAAAGATAAAATTTTTGGAGTTTGCAGAAGCACTGAGCGGCAAAATTGAAGGATGACAGAATTTTTATAATTCAGGGAAAGCACTGGATCCAAAATTTAGGGGCGGCAAGAATTTAGAATTTGGAAGTGCTTTGTAGCAGAGTTTAGGACCCGCAGAGACCATATCAGGCGGTATCTAGCCCCAGCCGTAGGTAAGCCTTAAGTATATGTGGCAGTTTATTTATTCAGAACTCAGATTAGCCTTAAACATGTGCAAGAAAAAGACGTAGGTATAATAAATAACTAAACTAAGGCTTAATTCACTACGCAATAGAAACAGGACAAAATTTACGGAACAACTTGTCTTTCGTCGCCAATATTATGATACATAGCCTATAATGTATAGCGGACGCTATTAAGCTAGGCTAAAATTATCTTCACTGATTCTAAAGAATTTCAGTTGATGTAGCAGACTGCTCTGCTCCTTAATCTTCTAATTTGATCCAGCTTATTATTTTCTGCAAACTGTTATTATTACAGCAATTTTATAAAAATTAAAGCTTGAATTTTCGATTATGTCGAAAAGAGTTTCTAATTCTGGAGCTGCAAAAGGATCTACAAAGCGAAAGCATGTTTCGATGTCCATTAAACAAAAAGTGAAATTGCTGCAAAAAATGGATAAACGTATATCCGTCTCAAAATTATCCGAGGAGTATGACATTGGAAGGTTCACTGCGTATGGCGAAGAAAAAAAGAAAAAGGAAAGAAAAGAAAAAGGAACTTTTTTTTTTAATTTCCTGTGAATTCCGACACCCCATTTGCAATGAATAACAGAAAAATTTGTTCGTTATGCTAAAAGTGACGATCATGACAAAGTGATGATTGAATAAGCCAGACAGCGTCGCAGCAAGGGCGTGCCATTGACGGGTCCAATGCTAATGGCTGAAGCCAAAATATTTCATGAAGAAATGAACTTAAAATCTGAGTGCACATATTGCACAGGTTGGCTAACCAAATTTAAAAATCCCCATGGTATAAGGCAGTTAAAAATTTGAGGAACTTTGAACAAGAAATTATATCTATTTATGGAATTAAAGAGAAAGTATTAGCACAGAAAACGAAGCAGCGTAGACAACTTACACTGGTGTGCAAAAATTAAGAACGAAGTCGAAAAATTAGCATATCAGCTGAACGAAGAGGCAGAGCGGACAAAAAGACCAATCAGGAGATTAAGTAAGGTGATGTACGGTAGCACATGCGCAGATATGCAGGTAGACGTAATGGGGGAGTGTCTGAGTAGTATAAAGCATGTTGTCGGTGTAAGATCAGTATTTCTGGCAAAGAGATTGCACGCCGTATAGCAGTTAAAATCACACCGAGTTGCTGCCTCAGCGAGAAATGGCGAATAACCAATCTGTTAGACGACATCTGCATGCTTTTACCCGAGGTCGAATCATTGGGAAATTGGAGGAAGGCCGCAGTGTGACAAGTGTGGCTGCAGAGTCGGAATTGATCACAGCATCGTTTCACGACTTTGGAGACAATTTCAAACTACAGAAGCAGCTATCCGGAGGTTTAGTAGTGGTCGTCCACGAGGAACCACACCCGCACATGACCGGTAAATTGCCTTACAGGCCAGAAGAAAGAGGCGGCAGACAGCAGGAGAAATCGCTAGACACACGACACAGGCGACTGGACGACCGATATCGCGTTTTACCGTGGCCAGAAGACTGCACGGTGCTGGTCTGTTTGCACGACGCCCTGTACGGTGTGTACCTCTAACGCCTGCCCATCGGAGAAGGCGTTCTCTGTGGTGCCGGGAACACCGGAATTGGAGAGACAATGAATGGGGACGAGTACTCTTTACAGATGAGAGCAGATTTAGTCTGAGTTGCGATTCTAGACACATACACATCTGGACAGAGCGGGGAACACGCAATAACCCCTTCAACATCATCAAAAGGGACTGTTTTGGAGGTCGCGGAGTTCTCGTTCGAGCAGACATAATGCTTGGTAGCCAGACCGACCTTCATATCTCCCAAGGAGGTTCGTCACCTGGGACTGCTATTGTAACGAGGTTCTTCTTCCTTACATGCGTCTTTTCACAAGGGCTATGGGTCCTCAGTTCCTCTTCATGGACGACAACGCTCCACCTCATCGCACAGTTACTGTCGAAGAGCTGTTGGAGAGTGACGATATTGAACACATGGATTGGTCGGCAAGGTCTTGGATCTAAATCCGGACAAGCATGTACGGAACTTACTAGGGAGACCCGTGGCAGCACGTAACTTATCGCCAGTAAGGATTCCGAAACTGCGATTGGTGCTACAAGAGGAACGAGCAGCAGTGTCTCAACAGCTCATTAACAACCACATATCCAGCATGCACAAATGATGTGAAACCTGCCTAGCAGTCAGAGGAGATCATATCCCCTATTAAAGAACGGATGTTTCTTGCTGGACACCCATCACAGGGATGTTTCGGCCTGCAGTCGGATTGCGCTCCATGCTACTTTTTCAATAAAGCTTCTTTTTGTCCCTCTGATTTCTCTTTTAGTAAGTGTTGCTTACATTACTCGTGTCCTTACGTATTGGGGATCTTACGGTATTAAATGTGTTGATTTGGAAAGCTTTTGTACAAATTTATATTGAAAAAACCGTCTCGTCCTTAACCCTCTCAGCGTTACGGCCGGATTATTCCGTATAGAAGGCTGCTTCCTATATTCATTACACATGAAAATTTCTGCTATTTTTTAATGTATCTGATTTCAGTTTGGATTTATATTGGAAGAAAAGAAATCAAGGTACAAAATTAAAAAGTAATTTTTTAATTAAAATCAAGAAAATAACACTTATTCATAACATTTTGAGGAACTTTGAAATTTCAGGGCTAAACCCGTAACGCTCGGAGGGTTAATTTTTGCACACCAGTGTACACTGAAAGAAATGTTTAGTAAAGTACAAAAATAAATCTTAAGTTTTTCTCTTTTTTTTTCTGCATGCCGTCTTACTAGATTTAAATTGATGATCTAATATCCGAAAAAATACCAAATCGGGAATCGCCGAAGTTCCCAGAGTCCGGATCTCGGACTTTGTACTGGATTCCAATATACGGTATTCTTATTATTCGGATACTTTTCCAAAGCGGGTAAAATTAAGCACATTTTTAATATGTAAAAGTTTTGAACTTTTGCTTCGATTAAAATATCATTAAATGATAAAATATTTAAGGGCGTAATTGTTTAAATGGCCATGACAAGTTTTCCTTCTCTATAAACAGAAGAAAAAAAGAGAGAGATGTTATTACGACATTTCTTTTTTTCACACAAAGGCATTTTTACCATACACATAGCGTAACTGCCATCAATTACGTTTTGTTTTCTTTTGTTGTAGGATACATTGTCTTTCAAGTAGCTCATTTTTCCTGAGTATAAAAGGCAAAATTTTTTAGCTGCTTAATCATTCTAGAAATAAAATGCTAAACGAAAGAATAAAAATCCCCTCAACTTCATTATGGTAAATATTTATTTGCTTAAAAAAATAATCTTGTCGGAAATTTTCGCCTCTTCAGATGAGCTGCTGTCACAGTCAAACCGGATATGTGGAAAGTGCAAGTTCAGAATTTTAGGGTTATTTAAATTAATGCCAAATGCGACTGATCTGTGAAACTGCATTTAGTAAGCTATCAGTTTGGTTCTGAAGAGACGACGGTTTCGAAATATATACATAACATTGCCATGAAAACAGGAATGCTACGGATGCTGCTGCATTCGTTCGAGATAACTTTGCAAATCTTTTAGCTGTCAGCGAGATCTAGCCGTAGCAGAATGTTAGCCATGTAGTGTTTACCAATCTAAATGTTAATTGAATTCGTAATTCTTAAGCCGATGTCCTTGCCTAACTGAATTAATAAATGCCATTGGTTGCTTTGGTTTTGAGCATTTCTGGAACCACAAGAAGTGCAGAAGAATCCTGATTCCTAAAATTAGCGTTTACATTTGTCTGTGGAAACGATGAACGGCTATTCTGAATTAATGGAAGAGAATATTACCTCTTGCCCCTTTAGTAGTCTTCCGTTCCTTATTGTAGAAAAGAAAAACTTCTCCTTTTCGCTACATTTTACAACTAAACTTCATAGTACCTAATGGAAGTCACCAAGATCACAGTAGTAAGTATATCTATCTTTAAAGCCAAAGAGCTTATAAGTTAGCTATGAAATTCTCTTTTAGGGTGCATTTCCCTATCAATGTTTACTTAAATTACTCTAAAATTTTTACTGAAGATTTATTATATTGTTTCTCAGTACTTGAAAGTAGACTGCTTCTCGTTCAATGAGTGCAGGAATTTTTATCCACGGAAATTTATCCACGGAATTTTTATCCACGGAAATTCAACATATACCTTATTCTCTTAAAAAGGTTTTACGTACGGCCACACCTTATTCCCAAAATTAAAGTTACTGTCAAGAAGTGCGTATTTCCATGATGCTAGTATAGAATATATGTCTCAATAATTGCAGAAGTTTCCGAGACAACTGTCTCATTTACATAAGTTAGATTTTGGACTGTTGTCTACAGTGCTTCTATTAAGTGAAATAGTTTTCTAAAAACACTAAGAAGATTCATGTAATCTATATAACAAATAACAGTTATCAGAAACAGAAAAGCCTGAAAACACAACTGCAATCCATACAGGTTAGAACATGTGTAGAAACATAATAATTCTTCTTTGCACTATTTGAAGATATTAACGCAGTCTAAATGTAATACAATGAAATACTAGCCTAGAAATCGTATCAAATACCTTCTGCTAATTTTCTTGGAAATAGAGGTATGAAAACTTCCACATATTTACTTCTACAGCAATTCAGTAACATAAATTCAAGAGCGAAATTAACTTATTCTGTTTTCTCGTCAGTATTCAAGAAACAACGTCGTTTGCTACGTCATTTTGAGTTTGCAGTCTTCTCACTCCCTTGTTTCCCTTCACAGCAAACCCATTCAATTTCCAAAACCTATTCACCCTACTGGTTTCAGCAAGACACTATTAGAATTTGAATTCATTTATTCTTTCTTCCCAGACTGTCCTATGCAATAAGTTGCATTTTTAAACAAAAATATATATATCTTCATCCAAGTGCTATCTCTTCATCAGTTTCTTAGTACTGAGTGTCTGAACAATTCTATCTCTCGCTGATTCAAATAAAATAATGTAAATCATCATTTTAATACTGTATTACAAATATAGGAAGTTGTAGAAAAATTTTGCTGCTTTTTTAATTTAAATTTATATTTCATTAAGTAATAATTCGTTAATATTTTTTAAACTTTTAGTGCTTTACTTAATTTTTTTTTAAAGTTTTTCCACCTTAATAAACCTAAAATTTTGTTTTAAATATGTGATTTAAAAAAAGTAACAACAACGCAATCTTTGCCAGAAGTAGCAATGATTTAAAAATATATGAAAACACTTATTTTTTTAAATCATTGCTTTTTATAACACACAATACGCTGCTTAAAATTTTGAAATCTAAATTTTGTGGTAGTAGCATAACTCCGAAGAATCGATATCTGCTTATAGACCCTTTGAAAGAAAGCTTAATGCAAACTTTCTTTGTAAAATAGTTCGCTGCTTTCGACACGTATTCATTCATAGTTCTCAAGAGAAATACTTGCATGAAATATGAAATTTTATTTAGTAGTACATATTTCAAAGCAATCTCAAACAACAAGATATCTGTGGAGATCTGAAACTTACAGTCTATAGCTTCGATTACAACTTGTATCAGCAAGGCACTTTTGCATTTTATGTGAGTGGCATGTTAAGCAGAAGAGAAAAAAAATTATAAACAATTTTATTCTAAAATGGAGGCATTGTTCCTGTGATTAAAAATGTAGTTCTTGAGTCCTCGCAACCTGCTTACATCAACCAAAATTTAAATAAAGTCTTCTCAAACGATGGGAAGTAAAAGAGGAAATTTGCGTTTCCTAATAACAAATTTTCCCTAAATTTAGTGAAGACAAAATTTCTAAACTAACACTCGGCGGTACAAACAGCCCTTAGAGAACCATGGCTGGCAGTGTCCTGATATCTGCGGCGGTGCTTGTACATCTTTGTCTGGAGAAGCCTGTTACAGGACCCCCTGTTGTTTGGTCTCCAAGCGAGCTTGGTGCTCGTTTTAACGATCTCCTCAAGGGACAAAGGGTTGAGTCAACCTTGCCCAGCCCGAGGATCGAGCCCGGATCTGTGGTCCTGCTGCGCGACGCGCTAGCCACTGCGCTACCGGGCTTACGTTCCCTCAAATTAAAGTTATCTCGAACTTTAAGTATGCTCAGTAAGGCTGAGCATGATGAAGGGAAGCCCTTTAAAAAGATGGTGACAAATTTCTTGGACATCCGTAAATAAAAGCTTACAGATGCCTACAAGTGTGATTCAAAGAAACAGTAAAGTGTTGCGGCATTTCATTTCACTAGAGATTTATTTTCAAGATTCTAAGTTGGATTTCACCCCGCATAATTTAAGAGAAGTAAAGGAGCGCTTGAGAATGTTTCTAACGTTACCACTGTAGTGAAAATAGGCTATAAAGAAAAATTAATCCTAAAATGCTACTAAAACCTGCACATATTGTATTTTATGTAGACTGCATGTTATACCTATATTTAAAAAATGTTTGCAAATTTCAGTACTTATAATTTTTTCCCATATTATGACACTGTATTATCTGTACTTCGCAAATTGATTAACGTTACTACAGTAGACTCCACTTAAGGTGATCGCAGTTAATATTACCATTTGGTGTTATCGAAATGCCGGAGTCCTGGCCATTTTTATACGAAAGCTTGGAAAAATACATCGCTTAATGTGATGAACAATTCGATTAATATTATGAAAATAATATTTAAAAAAAAACTGAATATAGTTTCAAAAGGTCAAAACAGATTATAAAAATTGCTGTTTCAGAAAAATATCGATAAGTAAGAGACTAAGTCGCCAAATAGCTTATTTTTAATTTCAGTCAAGAATTTAAAATTCTCTTTTCCTGAAGGGGAAAAAATCTCTTGAAACCATCTACTCCATACTAAGGATTTTTTTCCCTATGTTCTCTTCCAGTGAATGTGGGATACCATTCGAGTAAAAACTTAGGTGTATAGCATCAGACAAATGGTTTTCAAAAACAGTATGAGCAGTTGATAAATGAACTTTCGCGCTATGAATAAATGTCTAGATTTCCTTAACTAAAACTCTGTCAAAGTACTTATTTATTTATTTTTAGTGTAGTTATATTAAATTAAATAAATTCCCTTGTTGTTTTGCAAGATATACTCATTCTTCAACGTTATTATTCGATGAATGTTATCAAAATAGCCATGAACGCACGTGATCACAATAAGCGGCCGTACTGTAATATGCGAAGTCGTCTCCATATTGTAATATCTTATACTGAAGATTCGTGCTATTTCACTTATTACATTAGGCATAAAAATAGAATGGTAATAGAATTTTTTCGAACTCTGGGTTGGTATGCGCTGTAAGTGGACCAGCAGTCTAGTTTTTTGTGTAATGCGATAAAGTAATGTAAAATGAAATTATACTTTGAAAAAATACGTATATATCACATTCATGAAGGAACTCAAATAATACCTAATATACTCATGCACATAATTTGTTGATGTTGGTTAACGTTGTAATCACCACTGCAACGTAAGTAGGCTGTACAGCAATTTCTTGTATAGGAATGACTCCTATGAAGAGGACATTATCCGGGTACCTCAAGAACGACGCATTTAATCTAAGAATTTATTTTATTTGTCAGTGTACCTGTCATATTCTCTAAATATCTTAGAAAAACTAGGCACCAGATGAAAAAAAAATCTGCTGCAACTGCTCAAATATGCAACGTACAGAAGTTGAAAGATTCTTGGCTTTGGACATTACTTCTAGATACTTTAACATAGGTATATTTATTATAACTTAACGATAATATATCGTTATTCGCTTGTTTAAAGCATTTTCAGTATCGAAACATGAGCTAACACCTTATTAAGTAAGCGGTCACGTTATTTGGAGAGTTTTAACGTAGGATTACTTTACTCCACAACGGTCTGATGGGAAAGGAAAAATTAAGACTCTATTTGAGGTGTGCATTAATGCTTATATCTTCGACATTACAAAAGTTACAATCAATTTAAAACATCATTAGGTAGATGAAAGAGCTCATTAGCAAACACACAAAAAAGATGAATTGTACAAAGGGCATGATAATTTTAGTGAAACGTTTTGCGCATACGCGATCGCGTGTGACAGTCTACCAAACCAGCAAAGTCGTCTGGTAGACGGTAAGTGTGTTCCGGTGGTGCTTACTGTGTTTTAATTTATTTCGCCAAGCTAGTAGCGTTGAGATTTATAGAAATTTAACGAATATAGCAGATTATGTACCAGTAGAATTTACTGTTAAGCAGCGTAACAAAATACAGGATTCAGAAGCAGGCAATTTTTGTATGATTGATGTAACTGTTATTGGACAGTCTAGATTTATTCTAGCATCCTATGTATATTCATCCAATTCTTGTTAATTCAGGAGATTTGAAGATGTTCTTGTTTAGTACATTGATGATATATTTTGAGACTACTTTACTGATCGATGAAGAGTTTACTCTAGGTACATATTCCTATTATTATGATGGGAGACTTCAATGCAGACGTGAAACAAAATGAAAAGGCATTCAGTTTTATCTCAGAATGGTTTCAAGTACACTTAGCGATACATTTACATATTTAGCATTTGTTAGGAATATAACTGCAGATACCTTAAATAATGTATTTATCTTATTTCTCATATCATCTACCAGTTTTATAAAAGCCCATTTTAAATGAACAATAAAATAAAATATGTGTGTATGTAAAATCTTTTGTTTGTTTATTTGTAACATCCTTACTCTTTCATTAGCATCCTGCGCATTAAACTCTAGCGCCTGTTTAAACTAAGAGAGACACCCAACCGTCAATTTTTTTCATCTACTGTTGGAAAAGGGATTTTATTCTTCTATCGAAACAATTCACATGTAACTACAGAAACGCAGTCTCAGACGTTCCTTCTTAATCAAAAGATAATAAAAAGGGGGGCAAAAGTACATTTTTTTAATTCTTTTATCTACTGTTGAATATGGAACGATTTTATTTGTCTCAAGTTAATAATTACTTAACATGTACGTTAATTTTGAACGTATCGTAGAAATAAATAGAAACAGGCACATATACCCTTCATTAACTCAGTTCTGAAACAAAACACTAACAGTAATGCTTTAGTTACTTTGGTTTCGTTAATTCAATTAAAAATCACTTACGTAACACTCGAGACTACAGTAATTCAAGTTGTTGGTTCTTTTATAACTAACCCAAAACAGGTCGCAAGTATCACATAACAGCTCTAATACAAACTTAGACAAAAAATTTCGTGGGAAACCGCGGTGGTTCTTTTTTTTCCCCTCTTGCTGGAGGGCTGGAAAAAGTTATTATTGGTATCTTTTCAGTCATCACCACGAGAACAGGGAAAGCCTAACGAAGCAGTGACGATGCTTCTGAGGTTTAGGAGGGAAGGAGGGGAGTCTTTTCCCCTCCCCTGCTCGGTTCTTCCGTTATGGTCCCAAAAGTTTTTGCAACGTTCCTAGAAAAAAAAAAAAAAAAAAAAAAAAAAAAAGTGAGTGGGAGAAAAATAATTAGTATAGTCATACACAGCAAAACACTAGCACTACTTCTCTTCCCTTATGTGAACTGAAACTAATTTTGCTCAAATATATTTGAAAACATGGCTTGTAAATTCTAAATATGAAGCAATAGTATTGAATAATGAGTGTTTATTGAAGATCATAGCTATCTTAGTTAAAAATAAAAAGTGATTTGCAGCCTGAATTGGTGTTCAAAGTAAGAATATTTCCATATTTGATCGATTACTTTAATGAAATTTTGTACGGACGTAGGATTATATAACACACAAATTTATATCTTCGTAAGCATATATGATTGTTTTTACACAGCATAAAATTACAGACCAGACGTCCCAAACTGTGTGCGATGGTGACGCATTGACCCAAATTTTGTATCAAATGACCCAGAAAACGACCCGAATTTTGTGAACCTTTGAGGGTTTTGAAAGTATTGTTAATATGATTTTGCTAGTGCCGTTCCATACGGCCAAGAATTTGCTTTCATGGAAATCGAAATACATTCAAATCAAATACCTGAGTTTTCACGATATACATTATAAAGGATTCTAAACGGGTCAGCTTTTGAAAACATTGTAGAAAGTAATTACGGGCAGCTGAACAATGTCTCCTGAAAGAAATCAATTCGAAGAAGTACTTGTTACAAATTATTCTGAGAACACAAACAAACAGTCGTTCTGTATATAGATAATATTCATGTTTTTTTAGTCGAAAAAAAAGGAATTGAATTTAATTGGATTCGTTTTAAGTAACTGGAAAAAATGTACCAGTTATTTGGAATTATAAAACAAATGACAAAACATTTTCCGCTTAATGTAGACTTGTTCTAGTACTTAAATAGACAATATGGCGAAACCTTCAGAAAAATCTCATCATTTCAACATAGAGCCTTCTTTATCATTACTTTGTAAACAGGAAATATTCAGGAAATATCAATTAAATAAAAATTGATGAGCCTATTAATGAAAGTTTCGTAAATTTATTCTTGCTCTTTCCCAATTATCATTCGTAGCACTTAACAAAGTACTAGAAATGATTTTAGTGTTCTTCCCCAAAACATGACATACGTGCTTAGTAGTGCGTCAAGAGAAAATGGTGGACATCCCATGCGATGGCATACTTGTGTTTTGAAAAGAGCCCTCAACAACAAGATTAGACAGACAAGTTTTATTTGGAAAGGCATTATACGAGGTGGTAAGATTACCTGTACCTAGGTAATACGGGTTTCTTTCTTTACCTTTTCGTGTTGACCTTTTAAAAATACATCTGCCCGAAACAATCTGCTGTAGCCACTATTTTGATATATTTCGGTGATATCAGAGGGAACGTAACATGTAAACAATATTTAGTTTCGCCGTGCAACTTCATTTTCTGAAGAAATAGATCTGTGGAGAGTAAAAAATAGCAATTCTTCTCCAATCATTTTTGTTCACTTAATAGATTATTATTATTTATTGACATTTTTCTAATAAATAATTTTTTTCAAACTCTTCCTCAAAAAAAAAAAAAAAAAGAAAAAAAAAGAAAGAAAGAAAGAAAGAAGCATGTTAAATTTGTGTTTAGAATTTATGAATGTACACTCCTACACTGCGAAAAAAAGGGACAGTTCTATATTTCCTGTTCTATTGGGCCGATTGACGAAATTTAACTTGCATTTTTCACGTCTGAAAAGCTCGACTTAGGGTATACATTAGATTTATATATAGCATTGTTCTAACATATTTTGATACAAAATTGGACTTTTTCTGAAATAACATATCAATTTTTCCCATATTTCGATTCTAGGACTCAAATTATGCCTATCTGTTAAATTTTGCAATTTCTGGTGAGAAATTTACGGGGAAGTTTTAAAATAACAACGGAAAAATTGTCATCATTCATACTTTCAAACAATTTTGACAAATCGCGTAAATCACATTTGGCGTTATTATCGCTTATAACGAATATGTCAAATTTCAAAACGCGCCAAAATGTAAATTCACTTATATCTTAGGTAATTTTGAATAAAAAACGAATTTTTTCCAGGTTTGCTTAGAAATGCATCTACTTTAAGATGAAGGCAAAAATTTTACAGGTTACAAAATATTTTTTTCAAAAATTTATCAAAAATTATTTAAAAATACAAATTTAAGAAATAAATCATAAAAAATGGGCGAATTTGATTTGCAATGAACTTAAATTTCGAAATGTGAAAGGAAGAATCAAATAAGTTTTATAAAAAAAGAGAGATTAATAAATATATACCAAATTCAATTAAAATTGAGTTAAAAGTTTGAGAGCTAATTTTTTTTAAAAACTACTCGTACGACTTTTACAAAACTTGGCAGTTTCGCATAATTTGAGTCGTAGAATAAAAATATGGAAAAAAATTGGCATGTCATTTCAGAAGAAACCCGATTTTGTGTCAAAATGCGTATATTAGCTAACTTACTTAGGATATGTATTAAATTTATATGTGCTATATATAAATTTAATACATATCCTAAGTCGCGCTTCCGAGACATGAAAAACGCAAGCTGAATTTCGTCAGTCGCCCAGTAGAACGAGAGATAAAAACTGTCTCCCTTCCCCCCCCCGCAGTGTATATAATAATTGTTTTATGTATTTGTCAGATTAAGATGAGCATGTTATTCAGTTATTGGATTAAGTCATATGAAATGAGTATAAGAACTTTATTAATAAATATAAATATGAAAATAATTCCGCAATAAGTAAAGTTAAACGAATTAAAAGTTATTTTGTTGCACTTTTATTATAAATTTATTGCAGTAAAGCCCTATTTTACAGTACTTCGGTGATTAAAAAAATAAATTATAATCTGTTTATTCTAGAACACCAATGATGCCAGTCTTGAAGGGGGGGAAACATTTTATTCTAGAGGAAATTTAGTTTTTTTTATTTCCTTTATTTTGATATTTATCATTACCTAGGCAGATAGTTCTATCCTGTTCTGCTCTAATGAAATAAGTCGAAACCTTTGCGATTATTAGACTAATGAGATTACAGCTCCCTCTTCAAATCGTTTATAATTAAAAGGAGAGCTTTTGGAATGACAGATTCCTTACGGTTTAAAAAAGTACTGTTTTTAATTATTGTTTGCAGAAGAATCGTGTAAGCAATCATAGAATACATGACAGTTTCCGACAAAATATTTTTCTTATATTCTCTGCTCATTTTTGTATTTACTGGTGAATGAAAAAAATATGATCAGCAAGATTTTTCCAAGTTTGTCTACAATTTCACGTAAAGTATTTTATTTTAAATTCTAGAAAATATGGTGAGAAGCGTATCAATACAGTGTTAATACTATCCTTTTTTTAAATAATAATTTCCGTTGATGATCGAAAAGTATATCAATCTGTTTCATTTGGTTAAATTCTTTGAAAACTCATATTAGTAACAACTATTTTTAATACTATATAGTTATATTTCTTGGCCTCATAACTGTCAAAAAATGTTAAAAAGCAAATCAGATATGATACGGAACTTTAGAAACTGTATAACATCAGATTTAGAAGTGTGTAACAAATACGTACATATCTACTTCAAAGAAATGTAATCAGTCGTCAACTAACGCTGACCTACTACCAACAACTTTCTACCGCGTCATTTTCAAAGTCAGGCTCGGTTATAATTATAATTTATATCAATAAGTATCAAATCCTGCATCTTTACTATTGACCGGGCATGATAAGTACCACATGGTGGTGGCGTCTGAATAATAAAAAGACCTTTTTTTGGTAGATGACTCACACTTACGGGCACTTTTACAGCACTATGTACCTATAATATAGCCGTTGAATGAAAATATGTATTTAGCAGCTCTTCTTAAATATAGCCCACTGACTCGTTTTATCTTCTGGTGGTTATAAAAATAAAAGGAGGTGCTAACGACCTAACTCGAGATTTGTCATATACTATGTATACTCGAGATTTGCCATATACTGCGTACTGATTTGTATCAAAACAAAAAGAAACTAACTACTAAACTTTAGGCAAACATTCTAACGAAAGAAAGGTTAAATTTCCTCATTCCTGGAACCCCTAACGCCATCTAGCGAGGGAAAGAAGTACTTTAGCTGGATTCCTAGCAAGAATGTTAAGTTTAAAAATTAATAAAGCTCGTATTCTCATTACAGTTTCAGTGTCGCCTAGATGGAAGAGTGGCTAGGGGAGCCTACTGCGATACCGAAGGGCCTGGGAAAGTCATGGAAGTTTGTAAATGTATAGTGTCTCTGTGGTATGGGGGCTCTCTAAATGCATGGCGAGCCGAAAGCCCTCTCAAGAGGTTGGTAGCTCAAAACAGCTGGGCGGTACTGAGTTGTACTGTTACCTATATGGTGCTCAAGAATTTGCCAACGACAGACGCGACCTTGCTGTCTTAGCCACTATGAATTTCGTGGGCTTGTTCTGATGTCACTGACAGGCAAGTGAGATTAAGTCACAGCAACAATAACACAACACACAGTTTCAGTTAATGTGCTACCAATAAACATATTAAAATGTGAACTCTGAAAAGTAAGATATTAGATGGCGGAGCAGTGGTCAGTTGCTGTTACAATGGAAAAAGCAAATCAATTTAGTAAACACCAGTTGTCTTAGGAAAGTAAATCTCTTTTGACAAAACAACAGACTATATATTTGGGTTGTATTATGAATTTTAAATAAAGCGTTGTGAGGGAAACATTTAGCATTTTATACATAAATGCCATAAAGTTATGTAAGTATCGAATATTTAAGCAAACAGATCTTCAGTTGATATTCTTCTTTGGGAAGAGCCTCCTTTTACCATAAAAACATAAGGCTGCTTTGGATTATATGATTACGGTAAAGCACCCTAGAGCTTCTTGCCAAAAATGAGGGACGTCTTTGTAAAGTGCCTTCTGAAAGAAATTGGCTTGTATTCACGTTACTTATACGGAAAATCAGGAAAACACTCATGCAGCCAGCCCATTCACCGGGAAATGAACCTGAGTCATATTACGAGTGTCCAGCTGTCTTATCATTTCGACCAATTAGATCTACTAAATCGCCTTTACATTTATATGTTCGAATACGTGAAATGTATTTAGAATATAAAAATATCAAAAGAGATTAAAATTCTGTGACTTCTTCACAATAAATCTTTAACTTGTTTCAAAAGAGATTTACTTTTCAAAGACAGGTTGGTAATTTCTAAATTGATCTGATTTCTCCAATGGAATAAAACGGAGCTCAGTTTTAATAATTACTCTAGAAAAACCTAAATCAAACTAATTGTACTAAATGTAGAAATTTTAAACATTACATTAAATGGGTAATTTAAGCATTACTCTACAAAACAGTTAGTTAACTGTGGCTATTTGTTTTCTCTCAGCTTCTTTTTTTCTTCCCACACTTCAGATCTTATTGATTAACCAAAAAAAAATCTAAATTTACCGAAGCCTTTTTTTTTACGCTCTAAAATCTTTAATTAGAGATAAAAATGCGGGTTTATGTTTTCCAAGCATTTCTCTCCGTTCTGCATTTTTTTTCTAAATACACTCACATTCACTATCGTTATCAGCTCCCTGTGTTCCGCATCGGACAGTTCTCACGTTTTGAGGCACCATCTGGGAAAATCTTAAGTATCTACTTACGCTCCCTAGCAGTTGCAAACAAGTGTTCCGAATTTTTCTGCGTTCTGAGACAGAAGGTTATTAACCCCAAAAAATTTCACTTCTATAAGAATAAAAAAGGACAACTTTCGACTTACTTCCTTATTCATTTAAGTGAAACGAATTTTTTCATAACAAAGGCTAAAAACCGATATAAGAAGTTTAGTTCGACTAACATAGGTAATACGTATTTCTTTAAACGTCCTTGTCGGTAATTTTAATTTGAAATCTTCTGTACAGCTAAATAGATCTGCACTTTAACTTTTCAGTAGCAGAAGAAAATGTTTGGTGGTTTGTATATTTTTTCCCTTGTTTGTACAACAAGTAAACGGGATGTAAATCGGCTCTATCCCTGCTCATAATTTCTATTTTCTTCCTTTTAGATATGTATTGTTGACTTACACTTTTAGGCTTTTAATATTCTCCAAGTGTTTTAGATTAAAATGCTTGCTGATAACAACATTGTTTAAATGTAAATTAAGCAAAAATGTAACCATAGTTTGACGCAGATTTTGAATATTTTGAATAAAGCTCTATCGATTTCGAAGTCGATCAAACTTTCTCTGTCTGTTTTCTTTTCACACCTTCTGTTTCGTAAATCTATTTCCTTTCATTAAGAGAATTTCAAAAAGAAGAACCTAAGTTTTCTTCGAATTACGCTCTTGAAATCAATAAGAATTTCACACAAATGTTATAAAATTTAGATTAGGGTGTTTATCTTCAAATCAAAATATTTAAATACGTTGGACGAAGAAAGAGATTTTAAAGACATAGTACATATTAAAATGATTTGGAAATCTGCAGTAGTATGATAGTTTATTTACTGAAACTATAAACCGAAAAATAAAAACAAACAAAAAGAATCGAGCAATATTTTCTTGTAGACTATGTTATTGCTAGAGATGGGGTATTTGAATTTATCAGATCTTAAAAAAAATGTTTCCAATGTTGTAAATTAATCAAGCATTTAGAAAAATGTCTTTTGTAACTCACTTCTGGTAATCCTAACAACGCACCGAATATGGCACGCACCAAAATACACTCATGTCCATAAATTAAGGATAATGCAAAATCAGGCAAAGTAAGAGTTAGAAGCAAGACAAATTTGACTTATTTGTAAAGCTTATTTATTAAACAAAAGGTAAAGAGTAAAAAAAGATGCTATATGTTTGATATTATTAAAAAAATTAGCGATTTTTTCTCCTTGGAGCAAATTACAAAAAAAAACCCTATTTACTAAAAACCAATACTACATGGTTGGTATGATTGTTAATACATTGTGTGTCTCCCAGACGATGCAATACAGTCCGTACAACATCTAGGCATATTGAGTATCAAATTATCGATCTGATTTTGGGAGATATTACACCACTCAAAAAGCAATGCCCTCCGAAGTTCCGGTAAGCACGTAGGAGGAGGTTGACGGGCTGGAACTCGTCGGCCAAGCATGTCCCACACGTGCTCTCACCGGATTCAAGTCCGGTGAGAATGCTGGCCAGTCCATACGGGTGATATCCTCCGATTGAAGGCATTCGCTTACGATGTTTGCACGGTGCGGACGGGCGTTGTCATCCATAAACACAAATTGTGCGCCCATGGAGCCCCGAAACAAATGTACATGCTGTTATAGAATGACGTCCCGATAGATTTGGCTTGTCATGGTTCCAACTTGAACACGCAGGTCAGTTCTGAAACACAGAATAAATCCACCCCAAACGAGCACTCCTGCACCACCGTTAACGGTGTCGCTCAATGATGTTTTCTTGGTGGTAACGGGTATCTGGAGCTCTTCATATGAAAGTCCGGCGAGAATCAGACTGCAAGCTAAACCTGGACTTGTCGGAAAACATCACACAAGCCCACTGTTGCGGTGTCCACAATGCATGCTCTCTCTCCAGGCTAACCGCAGGCGACAGAGAGTTACAGTAAGTGGAACGCATTTGACAGGTCTACGAGCATATAGACCAATTTGGCCGAACCGTCTGTACACGGTCTGCCTTGAAATTGTCGTATCAGTGGCTGAAGAAAGCTAACAAGACAGGTCTGAGTCTGTGCTCCGCCTGTTTCTTTTGGCAGTAACTGCCAAATACCGGTCCTCATTCGGCGTTGTAACTCTGGGGCGACCTGTGCTGTAACGTCTACTCACATTGCCATCATCTTGGAATTGTTGCCAAAGTCTGGAGATGACACTCTGGGCAATTCCAAGTTCGTCTGATACTTCCAGTTGGGTACGCCCACGTTCCAGACGGCCGCTAATTCTACCACGTAAAAAATCATCCAAATGCGTCCTTTGGTCATAACTATTCAGTTATTGCACTGGAATGCTCATAAAGTGCCTGCGAACAATTTTACTTCTTTGCCTGTATTCCTTATATATCACTCTCTTACACTCTCGTCATTGTGACGTACCATCGGTGTCATCTGGTTACTTCCTGAAATATGCATGATTCTTGAAGATGTGTGTAGTGATTTTACAGGTGATTTATTTATTTTAGAATTCGATTTCCGCGTGACTCCGAATTATCCTTAATTTATGGACATGAGTGTATTTTATTTCGGAGATTTAACCTTGGTTTCCGAACCCATGAACAAAAGGTAAGCACTTTGCTATCTTTATCTCCATCCAGAGAACGATTGTTCGTTCTCTGTTCCCACATTCAAAATTTTACATTATGTATTTAAATATTTTTCACTCGAAGGTTTGGACAGATTAGTTTTACGGCTTCCAATAAAGAATGCCATTATTGCAATTTCAGTGCTGTCTCTATGTCTAATATTACCATTTTTAGGAATGAAATCCAAGACTAACTATATGAGAGTGTTGGAATACAGTAAAAAATTTGTTTTTATTTTGACTAATACTATCATCTATAAACGAATCCCCCCTAAATTAAAAAAAAATTACAAATTTATTGATGTACTTATTTGACACCAATTCCTCCCCTCCAGAAAACTTTCTGCCTCAAGTGACCGTAAGTTCGGTAACTGCTTTGCATTTGTTTATCGATATCAGCAGCATTTAAGTGTAAATTAATCAAAAACACAACCTTAGACTTGCGTCGATTTTGAATAAAAGTCGATTGATATCATATTCAGGAAACATTATGATAAGTTTATAAGGTATTTTCTCCCTTCTTTCCGCACGCCTTCGTGGTTTAACTGGAAGAACATTCGACGCGTATTCGGGAGGTCTGAACTTCAAGTCCCGACGAGTTCGTAGCACTGTTTTCACTTCTCCTGCTTAATAAAAGGGAGGAAAAAAACCCTAATGACTGTCCAAGTGGCCATCGAACTATACAATGATGGACAGTAACACTGGAAAACCAGGACTCTATTACCTAGCGTTCACAAGGATCGCCCTACATAGAATGCCATCCTGCCCCCCCAGAGGCTATCCTCGGGGCCGCGATCCAACCGCTGAAGCTGACGAGCCCCACAAAGTCGAAGAAAATAAATAAATAAATAAATAAATAAAATATTTTTGCAAATATTTCAAGCATTTTTTGTCAATATATATTTATAAAATAAGTCGTAGACACCGAAGGAATTAATTATATACTTCATTTTCTAGATTTCATTCAGAATATCTTAAAAAATTAAATTTATCGATTAATATTTTCGTTAAGAATTTGCTTCAATTTGTAAAGTATCACTTTCAGCTTAACTTCTAATTCGCAAGATAATCAAATGAGGTAGAAACTACAGAGCATTTAAAGGAAGGTTTTAGAGGGTAGAATCAAAGCGTGTTCTGCCTGCTTGAAGGTCACGTTGCTAAATGGGATTCTCTCGCGATTAGTATTATGCAGCATTGAGTTATTTTTGCCGTTAGGCGTTTTTATGCCGACTTCGGTTCCAATCAGCTTGCTCGTTATTTGATTTATGAAGCCGTTAGGCTAAACTTAATTTCATTAATTTTATTTCATTCCTTATGTTTGACTTAAGACAAAATTATTGGCTTCTGTAAGCACTAAATTGCTACTTTCTGCTAAATTTTATTTGGATTAATAAAAGTTTCCTTTACACCCTTTCCCTGTGATACTTACAAAAAATCATGGTTTTACTGTGATACTTACAAGAAATAACAATAATTTGCAGATTAAGTTTTAGAATTTTAGTCTAATTTTATGCTACCTAAGAAGATCAGATTCTTTAAACTGAAAATGTTTAATATTACGTAAAGCTTTGTTATAATGTTGACTTTTATTTTATTTAAATGATTCAGGGAATGGGAGATCGAAAGCTTCAAGAGATCTTTAGCAGATTTTGATAGGTTGGCTAAAAGTCCTCTGCTGATATCAGTTGCAGTGAGAAGCAGAATATAGATAATTAAAGATATTTCTTCTTCGTGCAATTGTGGGACAGTGGTTAGCATATTCAGCCAGCTTTTCAGAAATCTCGTGTTTGAGTATGGCAGAGAGTATTACGCTTCTTTCAAGGACTTCTGGCCCTACAATTCTGCTCTGTGGATAGTACAGTGTCTCCAGGATAATTAACACTGTATGTCATTAATCTTAAGCTAATTTCACATATATTTAGTCGTATTTTTCATTTCTGCTTGCATTAATGTAAAATGCATTCTGCTCACATCAAAACTACAAAAAGACTATTAATTAGTCGGAATGAAACAAGTTCACTAAATGGAAATACCTTAACACCAGAAGTTTACAAACAAGAAAGCTTTCTTTTCTTCTGTAACACAGAGTTTCAACTATAACGATTCTCTTTTAAATAAACGCACAAGACTGCGTTTTGTCAAAAATCTTCATGCTAAGCAGGATCTTCCTTCATCTTATCAAGACTTCATCACAAAACGCTTCAGCAGACGGAACTTCGTCCTTTGAGTAAAATCACAAAAATAAAGAAAGCCTATGATAAATAAGTAAAAAAAAAGTGGTTGCGCTATAAAGAAAAATGTTCCTAAAGTCTTCCTTTCCGGCTAAAAGGGAGAGTGGAACTAGTAAATCGATATACACTTATCGGCAAAAAGATTTATTGGCATTTTCCCCTCAGAGACATACTTCGATAACTTGGAGAACCTCTTTAATCACTGCGAAAGAATTCGAGCGCAAGAGAATAACATTTAAAGTTCTTTTTACGCCTAGAAACGCACTCGAGGTATAATAAAATCGCATTTTCGGGGAAGTTGGAAACGATAGTCTTTTGTGCGCCTCTTTTGAGCATGAAGGAATTTAATTCAAAAAGTTGTGATCCTTAATAATGATCATAACGTTTGCATTTGGGCATTCGGAGAACAATGAGAAAATTTTTATATCGCAAGAAGGAAAATAAATTATTGTTTGAAAATGTAATTAAATTGATGTGTATATTTATACTTTCTTGACGCATTCAATATTGATATTAAATAAACTTTTATTACACTTTGATTATAAAGAAATGTGGTGCTACATGGAGAAGAAGCAACATGTTAAATAGCATTCTGTTAATAGTGTTATATTATAATGGAATGTTTTTGTTTGTATTGTTGCTTGCGTACAGGTTGAAAATATATTGGATGCATACAGAACTGATGATAGCTTGATAATATTTATTTCAGCAAAAGGAACACTTACAGTTTTGGAACTTTCCACAAAACTAGTCATACATCTTTTCACAATATCATAAAGAACAATCAGTAATCGCATTTCAAACTACTAAGAACGTTATACACAGCGCAGTGCAAAGCGCATCTAAAGAAACGGAGATATCTTAGGACTCCGAACTCGCGCTGAACTAACAACAAACTGCGTGACTAATGCTCTCCCCGGTCGTACATAATTTTCGCCCGGCCGCCGAGAAATCACTAGTACTTTCTTTTCTCAATATTACTGGAAGGAATATGAGGGCCGGATACGGTTGCAGTTACGTATAGGATAATTGCAGGTATTCAGTTACAGTACTCATTGCAGTTATACAAGAGACTACACACAATGTCACCAATGGCGACTTTTGGCGATTTCTCTCCTCTTTAGATTTTCATGTTACACTATACAAAAAAGTACTACAATTTCAATAAAATTATTTACATTTGTAGTAAATTCATAACAACATTTCATAAATAACTGATTTTTATCAAAAGAAATATACGTATTTTAAATTTCACTGCTTATTTCTCTACTATTAAATATTTACTGCTGAAGTTTTATAAACAGGAACAGCTTCTCGGCGACGGGGGTTAACTTTATACTAATTTTATAGTTTCCTAGAAGTTTAAGAGGAAATTGAAACATTGATTTTTCTTGTTAATGAATACATCAACTACAACAAAAAATTGCCCTCTTGGAAGAGAAATCCAGTCTTGGAGAAACAGTATATCACAGTCTTTTGAGGAAACAGGGGGTGGTAACATTACAAAAATGGGTTCTAATAAGGAATATGTCCACCTCTAGCTGCAATACGTTGGCGGCGGGGACGTTCGATGCTGTCTATTAAGTTGTCGGTCAATGAAATGGGAAGCAAAGACCAGACACGGAGTAATCCTTATTCAAGCTCATCTAAACCTCGGAGGAGGACTTAAAGCAGAAACCTGTCTCCCAAGGCAATCCCAAAGCTGCTCTATCGGATTCAGGTTTGGGAACTGAGCTGACCATTCCATCAGCTCCACACCGTGACTCTCAAGTTATTCTTCAGCAACCCGAGCTCGTTGCGGTCGCGCATTGCAGTCCATCAGAAGAAATCCAGGACCATCAGCGGCATATGGGCGGACATATCGATCAAGGATCTCATCTCGATATCTCACACCTATCAACGGTCCTCCATAAAACACATGCAAGTCAATGTGACCACTGAGAGAGATCCCAGCCCAAACCATTATTCCACCACTTCTGTAACTGCGCTTTTCCACAATATATGACTGGTTGTATCTGATGCCTTGTTCCCTCCAGATCAGCTGACGACCTGAATCACTCTCCAATGGGAACCTGGACTCGTCCTGTTTCTTGTGAAGAGAATAGATACCCATTGTTGATGGCCCAGTAGATGTGTTCTCTTGCCCAACATTAACAGGCACCACTGTGTCCTTGGTCGTCTTGCATACAGATATGTACTGTGCAGGCGTCTGCGCGATGTAATAGCTGAGATTCCTGTTCCTGTTGAAGCTAAATGATCTGCCATGAGCTGAGGCACAGTAATGTTACTCCTCCTTAGGTCTGAAAGAGCCAAATAATGGTGTCCCTCAGGTGTTGTAAATCTAGGTCTTCCTGGAACATGTTTCTAGACACAGAGTCGGTGGAAATCACTACAAGAAACATTGAAACGTCTAGCGGCATCAGCTTATGACATCCCCATTTCCATCCGTCTGATCACCCACCACCTCAACGAATTAGCAAACGATTTCTCCTGGACATTGGTAGACTCTCCTGGATATTGTCCACGAAACTGTAATAACACTCTAGTTCTTATATAAGTATTCATTTCTATAAAATAAAAGCGGTAGGTAGTGGATTTGCATATATTTTCTTAAACTTCTTTACAGTCATGCATATGAATTGTGAATTTAAACGTTCCCGATATTTTTGTAATGGTGAGCTTTGAAAAACATGCTGTTCCTTAACTTTTGTAGGGCAGTGTAAAAGTAAACATATATGCTAAAGGGAGATTATATTGTAGTTTTATAGTTAGTCTGAAGTAGAGGCGATTAGAGCGCCGAAAGATATTTCTGTACTCTTTGAATTCATAAATAAATAATTATAAAAATTTTAAAGCTAAATTTCAAACTAACTAAATACATTAAAGATTATGTACCGCGATCTAGCGCTTGTTAGTGGCAAAAAAATTTTAATTTAAATGGCAGGAATGGGAAAAGTTCTGGTGTTAAGAATTCTTTCATAACGATGGAAATCCGAATAAAGAAGTAAATTTCAAACCTTCTTTTAAACCAAGCCTAATGAAACAAATGTACCCCGTTTCCGAATATGTATAATAAATTTTAAAATAAAGATAAATAAAAATAATTTGTTACAGAACATAGCAGAGCAGAATAAATGTAAACTTTTTTTACCAAAACTAAGGTATAGGAAATGTTTAAAAAATACGAAGAGGAAAATTCAGTGATGCATCTGTGTACATATAATTAGCTTTTTTAACATATGTAAAATTTACGTTGAGTAATGTTTCGCTGGATACTACGATTTTGTTGTGTCTTTAAAATTAATGTGGATTTTCAAGGCTGCATCGTAACTTATGTTTTTATTAATACTGCGTTTAGATTACTGTAGACACGAGATATAATCCTGAAAATTTCTAGACTATGTTATATTTACTTTGAAATGGAATTTATTATTTTTAATTAGGTATAAAATGTACTGTCTCTACTTTTGTTGCTTTCATATTATGCAGAAAATTTAGTAATATTATGTTCTGTTTTTCGCAAGACAAAGTTTTGATACATCAAGCAGTTATGTTCCTTCATTTATATTAATTCTCCTCATGCATTAACGGTGATGATTTTAGTGCGTGACAGTAAAGATATAGACTTCTTTGAATATTCCATTCATCTTATTCTCTTTGACTACAGTTGGGGTCCTCCCTGAAAATATTTTCATCTGGCTTAGGCCCAAGATTGTTCGCTGAAGTTTCTCAGTTTGCACGTAAAGTGTTAGAAGTATAATGAAACTTGTGATATAATATCATTTTTCTGAAATCAGTCTGAGACAACTGCTTTGCGATTTTGATATCAAATGAATCAAGATGTCATTCTACATACATATGTATAAATTTTAATGAATATATAAATATTAGACTAGCGTAAAGAAATTAACGTTTTAAAGTAAATTATTATTTCAGTTTTCTAATAAGCATTTGAATCATACAAAGGTCATCGGAGGTCATTAATTAGTTTCCAGTTAGTCGCAATCATTATAATTTTTAAAATCATTTTAATTTGTTTCATGAACGAAAAGTCTATAATAGTAATATTTACACATTCTGGTTTCATTTATTTTTCCTTATTTGTTGATTAACTGTCTTACAGATTGAAAAATCAGAAGTGATATTAATATCTTCATAAAAAATGTAACGTTTGAAATTATTTAGCTTCGAGGAAATTATTTTTGGGGAAGCAGATTTAGAAGAATCATATAAGCTTAAGTTTAAAACTTTGTTTAATTTCATAAAGAATCTAATACCATGTTATTATTATTACAATACCATAATTTTGTGTACTCAGATAACATGTAAGGAATTAGCCTTTACTAATTGTAACATGTGGCTAAGATTTAATAAGACTCTAAGCGATTTAACTCTATGTTTTCAGAACTACTATAGAGACTTGAGAAGGGTCTAAAAGACCCATTATTTTAAAACTCAGAAGAACAGGTGGTACACCTGGTGCTTACAATTCAGGCATCATTTACGGCAGGAACTTAAAACAGAATTTCAAATGTAAATTAGATTTAATAGCTACCAGAGAAAGATTACGCAGAGTAATTCAAATGCTAATTTAGCTTTCAAAACTTCTCCAGCGTAAAAATACGATCTGTCTAATGCACAGTCGAAGACAGGAACTCTTATCTTAGAACAATACACCTAGCAAATTGGCCTTCACTAGGCAAAACACGCTCTGTCTAAACGATCTAAACCGTCACTTTAATACAAGCTAATTTGAATTCTGGCAGGAAAATGGAAAGAGTACAGACAGTACAGATTCTTAACATAAAATAATTGAAGTTAAAATAACACGCCAAACAAAGATTAATTTAGAAGTCAAACAACAAAAATCAGAGTTATATTTCCAAATTTTCCAGGACTAGTTTCGATGGTTTTACCGAACCATCTCCCTCAGCTGTCAAATTGCAAACGAACAAGATAAGATATGGTAATAAGCTAAGATAGATAAGAATGGCTGGACAGGAGTTAATCTACTGGCGCCATCTATTGATGAAACAAGAAAACTAAAAAATAATTTCCTTAAAGGCTGAGGATAAAGATAGATTGGAATTAGGATCGTTAACTAGAACAGACAGATTTTTTTTAATGTGAAACACCTTTGGAAAATCTAATTCACCAATGGAAGATATTTTTTGAATAATTTTGGCCGCAGAAAAATGGAAAGTTTGATTTTCGGACCAACAGTGCTAGGTTGTTAAAAAAACCTCCGGCTATGACTTAATATTTATATCACATAATCTTATAAAGGAAATTTATATGAAAAATTCATAAATTTTTTAACCTTCCTACGTTTAAATTTGTAAATAAAGCAAATTTAAACAAAAGCATATTTAAACTTGAAATCTGTTTGCAATAAAGTGAACAAATTTGATAAACTAAAATTGTTTCGAAACTGAATTACCAATATTAGACGGCAATTTAAGAGAAAATTTCATATAATTTGGATTTTAGAAATTTATATAATTGGATGTTTCCATTGCCCTCCTTCTGATTACATCATGTTATCTTTCATTATTTGACCACAACATTAATTTTTTCAGGCTGCCGGGAAAATCCTTTAATTTTTGCTTTCAAATTATAAATTTCATGGCATACATCGTAAAAGTAATATGGACACAGTCTTGATAATGTTCCTGTTTCTATCACTTAAAATATTATTTTTACTGTATTACATTGCTTTTATCAAGAGTTATACTGTGAACATCCTTCTAACGCCATATAACCCACAAGTATATAATGGTAGATGATTAGATAGCAGATGTGTCTTAATAGATGCATTTGTTAACGTTCTCACTTCTTGTTTCGTTCAATAACTTTCATATTATTCGCAATAGTAACTGCTTGGCAAATAATAAGATCCATATTTCAAAATTACATTGGCATTTGTCGTCATTTTTCATGCCAGGATTAGCATCAACGCCTCTCCCTCCACATACACACAAAAAAGGCGGAGGACGTGAGGGAGAGAAGAGAATGAGAATTTATTCTCTAACTGTTTCAATCCCTGAGGCTTTACAGTTTCTCTTCTCAGAATCCAAGTTAAACTACGGAAATTTTATTCTCTTTTCTTAATGAGTTTCGTCTTTACGCACTTCAAGTCTGTCAGCTTCTTAGGATTTTCTCATTCAGCACTTAAGTTTTTTAAGATCTAGAGTAAACTGTCAAACAAAGAATACAAAGAAATTTCCCGGCAAGGGCATTTAGTATCCCAATAGGCTTTACAAATTTTGCAACAAATAAGAACTAGAATTTCCTCGTAATCTGTTGTACTTAGTAAGTTTTTCGTAATTCCGTGAAGCATTTTGAAGATTCATAAGAAATAAATTAAGCATCTGATGCCATTTTTTTCTTTACCTGGAAATCGATGTATAAATAAGTTTTTCTTTGCATATTTCACAAATGCTCACTGAATCTGCTGTTGCTGATACTATAGTGCAGCGATTCTTAACCTTTTGAATAACGCGAACCATCTAAACAAAAATTGAAAAACTTTAGTACCACCACTACATTTTACAATGAATATTTTTCAGTTTCCCAACAGAAATATTAAAAAAAATATTTTGCCATTTGCACAACATGTTGGCTATTTGTATTACATATTGTTGCGTTATACGGGTTCGTGGATTTGAGAGTATCCGATGAAAACATGATGCAGAACAATAAAAAGCACAATTTATTTACAGGAATTACTATTTACAGCACAGTTCCAAAATCACCTTTAAAAACGTCGAAAATCTACAATAAATACGTTGAAACAATCAGCAACACAACTTCAGGCTGTAACTGTACAGGTAGCTTCACGGCAACACTAAACTTCTAATAAACACCGTGGAACAATCACCAATACACTGTCAAGCTATACTGTAAAGATAGCTTCACGGCAAAGCACTATCTCGATTGCTTTCCGTTCACAAAACTCTCGCGTAGCAGCTATTTTCACAACTAATCACACTGCTCGCAACACTTCACAACTTCTTCGCAACTAACTACTTCACAATCTCGCAACTACTACTTCGCAACCTCGCAACTACTACTTCCCAACTAACTTCGCAACTACTTCGCAACTCTCGCAACAACTCGTAACTCAGAAACGCAAGGGTTTAAATAGCTTTTCTTTAAGTTCCACACGTTTCGAGAAATATCTCGACAGGAAGTTATTCTAGAAGCTTCCCGATTGGACCATGGGATATCGCCTATTTGGTCGCCAAATGGGCGATAAAGTCGCCAATCTGGCAACCCTGCCATACACTATTTTATGGCAACCCTAGTGCTATGCCGGAAAGCTTACATACAGGCGCAACCGCCGAATTTTTCGTAACAATATGCACGTATAAAAATAGTAGATTAAAAATTTGTTACCTTTTTAATTATCAAGATTTAAGTTATAATACTTTAATTCTAAAATTTATTGTGAAATTTGGGCCTGTTTAAGTGAGATCAATTTCTTTATGTCTCGTCATATTTCATTTAACATTAACCGTAAATTACGATCCGCTTTTAATTTTGTTCTGTATTTTTTTTCAAATATAGCATGGAGGAAAATCCTTGTTCACAAAAATAGGTTGCTCAAAAAGAGAATAAAAATTTAATAGCTTAATTTTAAATGCCAATACATTCTTTTTTACACTTCAGCTTAAAGTTAACAAGTGCATTATTTTTGAAATCTTCAGCTAGAGTTCAATCACAGAAAATGTCTATCAATTATAATTTCCTTCACTAAATATTTGAATTTAATAGTTAAAAATATTTTGTTTCTTTGCGTACCACCTATTTTTCTCTTGCGTACCTCCGGTTGAGAATCACTACTATAGTGCATATCTGTGCGATAAATCCTTCCGCCTCTCATGTGTGGCAGTACATCAATCATGTGTGGCAGTACATCAATAATGACCAGAAATCGGTGATGCTTGCGAAGATCACGCGAATTGGATGCATAAAGACAAACAAACCTCCATAGAAAACAAATCTTTTTAAGGAATCTTCATAAAAAAATGTCACGCGGAAGTAAACCGGAAAACGAAGACTACATATCCAGTAACACTTCACTTCTGCTCTGTTCAACTTAGATTATGTGCCCAACTTAGGGGCAAATATTGACTGAGACATTCTCGCACATATTATAGTAATATCTATGAGGCAGATCTTTCACAAAATACTTTCACAAATGGTTTCATCAGTGGTCTTTCTGATAATGATGCAGCTCCTGTCTTATTAAAGAGAAACTCATCACGTTTTAAGTGTGGTACCAACCAGCTTCCCAGTATGTCCAAGTAAACTTCTTAATGCGACTATAATAATAATAATGTAGATTTATGTCTTACCAACAAAGATGGATCCACTGAAGGTTTCCAAAATCGGTAAAACAAATATGGTATGTTTAGCTCTAATTTTATTTCAGCAAGACATTCACAAAACGTGAGAAATTTAACATGAACATAATCAGTACATCAGTGTGCTTACTACAAAATGTCGCTTAAGCACAGTTAAATGCATAAAATTTTCTTCATCATAGAAAATCTGCTTTAAGCACCGTGGAGATTTGTATGATGAGCTGGTAGTCATCGAAATGTCAAAGAAATACGTTTCGTTGTCTAACAAACTGTCATATTAAATGAATTTCATCGTAATATTTAATTAATAATAAATCATTCTTATATGTATGATAGACTCGTATTTTGAAGAGTTTTTCTGAAATCACAGCCATATAAAAGCGTATGAATCTTTTGGGCCATGAAAATTTATGCGCACCTGTACATTTTCTTGCTGTCGCTGCTTCTTCTTGTATACATACTTTGTTGCAAACACATAATGCAGAGTGACAAAGGAAAAGTACCACAATGTTGCGTGAGGTACTGGGGAAACTATAACAAACAAATTGCCTCTGGAGTAATTTCGATACATTGCTTCCTTCAAACGACAGGCTATTACTAAATTCCATGCTGGTACTTCTGTAGGGAATCTGTGATATAGTGGTAAGTGACCTACAGTGTGAAGTATGGCAGTGAATCCTATAGCACCGAACATTATCATACGGTCACAAGCATCGCTGCGTGACGGTTGCAAGTTATTGACGTTCTAAAATTTACAGTGCAAGAAATGGCACAAAGCTGCTAATTTCTCTGCTGATCTCAAGTTTCATTAGGCTAAACTTGATCGAAATTGTATCAGATTCAGAATTTTAACGGGCACTGATACATTTCAAGTCTGGAAAATACATCCAAATGAGTTATATGAACTGTTTGAATCTGAGATGCAGCTTAAGCTGCACCAAGATGGATTCTTTTCATACTTATTAAGTCGACTGAGACTTCACTTTATGACCTTACTGATGATAGCTCCAGTTCTCTGGAGCACAACTCTTACCTGGATGATTCCGATTCAAGTGATTTAGAATATACCTTTGACTGGTATGTCGGCTCAGCAACGAAACCTAATGACTTTGTCTTCAAATAAGCTCGCTTGCAAACTGAGATTACAGAACTTGCATCAAGGGAAATGTTGATAAACCAGATTACGCCAATTTTTTCAGACAAAGATAATTGGCTTTCATGAATTAAAATGGCTTAGGCAAAGTGGATTTTAACCCCACTGTTTAGAGATATTATGTTGAAGAACGCATATGTTCATTATGTTGAAGAAACACATACTCGAGATAATTAATTGCGTTTTCTATGCTACTGGTTTACTACTTTGCAACTTGCTATAGTCTGCGCCTTTAAAAGTGGCATTTCAGTGCTACTGATTTTCTCCGCTTTATCTGAGACTGAAGTTCAAGTCATCCTTTATTCGTGGACCTTTCGTAAAGCGGTATAACACTAAATGGAGTGGGGGAAAAATCAGGCAATTCGAACTATCTATTGTAGTTGTTGTTCCCATGATTACAGGCAAGCTCGAAAGCGCAAACTTTCTCTGAAGTTCCTATTTTAAAGCAACAGACTATAGCTCGATCTGCACTCTGTTGCTGGTGGCTCAACAGACTAGGTACATGGACTTTAAGTATGATAAATCAAAATTTTCACGTTAATTTCCTCTATATAGGCTTTCTCATACTTTGTCGTGTACATATTAACACAAATTGGTTTTGTCGTTTGAATATACGATAAATCATAATACCTTCTGGGATTTTAAATGTCATCTATAACAAATACAGCACAAAAATCCATATCAGTGCAAAAAAGAAATCTATTATGTTTTTCTAGGAAGGCTTTTCTAAACATTTCACACAATAGAACAATTATAAAAATTTTAAATAATCACAATAAATTCTAAAATTCAATAATATAACTAATTTTCATTACTATAATTTGCATTTTAACGTAATTTATAATAGTATTGTTCAAATTATGAAATTATGGTTTTTACTGTTGTAATTACATTTCTAATTTCCTCCTTTTACATAAACTGAAAGACCCCATAACTTTCTACAAGTAACAAATATTTCCATCTATTTTGGCATATCGACTTAAGTTGATGATGCATTACAATATATCAGTGGTTAAGACTGCTCGGGCGTTATTTAAAAAGACCTTCGTTCCTTCCGTAGGGGAGTTCCTTCCGTTCCGTTTCCTTTATGAACTGCACTGATACGTTTCGTTATATTGAAAAATAAAATAAACCCCATTCCATTTTATATGTAAAAAATAATGATAATAATTACATGTGAAAAATATTAGTATTTTTTCTGTAGGTGGGAAAATTACTTCATTCTTAAAATAATCAGAAATTCATAGAATTCAAATTTACAAGCAGTAATTTCACTCAAAGCAATTTAAAAATTCGTGTAAGTAATTCTAAATTTCAAACAATAATTTAAAAGTATAATTATTGATACAGCGATTTTTAATAACCTTCCCTATAGTATGGTACATTTTTAAAAATTTCTTTGCATAATTGTACTAAACATACTACAAAAATTAAACTTTTTGGTATAATTTAATTGTAATAATTTTCATAAAATAGTACAATGTTTTTAAACTCTCTATGATAAGAAAAATCGCACTAAATATCTAAATTTCAAAATAATATTTAATTAATGAATTACGTCATGTTAATGAAAAACGCTTAGCATACATTCTTAATAAAATAACATTAAATAGACTCACAAGATTTGTAAATTCAAAATCGTATTGGTAATACTAAAACATCCTCGGAACAACATTATTTGCTTTTTTAAATCAGTACAATCAAATGTTCAGAATGTTTCACTAAAATTAAATGCAGAATTTAAAATCGGTAGCATAATTTTCGTTTTTGCACTTTCGAAACAGAAAGTGATTAATTTAGCCGATAAAATAACTGAAGATTTACATGATCTTATACGCCGTAAATTGAAAATGGAAGTAGACGACATATCAACCTAAGGACCCTGAATTACCTGTTAATATACACGCGTGTGCAAAATTAAGAGATTTTGGAAATTATGTCCATTATCCAATTACGAAAAGTGTTGAATCAAAGGTACTAATTATTATGAAAATTATGCAAACACTACGGTTATGAAAACATTCAGAGTCGAATACTTAAATGTATACGAGTCTGTCTGCGGAGCTGCGTTTGTGGATTTCATAAAAGCGTACGAGGGGCTTACGGCGATATGTATGCTTGTAATCCCATGATATTCGCTAGATTTCTCTCTAGAGTTGAGTAAATTTTATAAGGCATCAGATAAATTGAGTAGCCACGAATATGCGGATGACATAATGATAGGGAGAATTGTCAGCAGACTAGAGGCAGGTCAATCACACTGCAAGCGTATCACACGCGAAGGTATACCAGAGTTCAATATAAAATACCACTGTCATCTGCAATTTAAGGAAACAATTTCAGACATTGGATCCATATCGAGAAGACATGGATAATGTAGTTCAAGACCCTTAACGAGGAATGAGGATTGTTATTTGGCATTTTCATCAGGACGACACAGGAATGCTAGTTTCATAGCTATCATGTGACCTGTAGGCTGCCACTGGAACCCGAGTTTCACTGTCTACGGTTGCCCGAACGTTTCATGAGCCACAGCTGTACTCCAGGAGGCTAGCTGTTTACGTCCCGGTCACTGCAGCATACATGAGAGCCAGTTTACGGTGTTGCAGACAACAGGAGCTTTGGGTCAGACTTCAGTTGAGCACCATATTATTTGCAGATGATTTAGATTAAGCCTGGATACTGATTTCCAGCGCATCTGGATCTGAAAAGAGCCTAGGATATGATGCCATCCCTCCCTCATCGCGAAAAAAGATGATAAAGTGGTGGTGAAGATGTAATGGTTGGGCAGGCATTATGCTAGACCATTGCACACCCCTCCATGTTTTTGTGAAAGGTTCTTTTGTGACTGCTATGAGACACAGAGGAGACCTGTGTTCGATTTTCAGGAACGTAGTTTTTTCTGGCTTTCTGTAAATAGACGACAACACTCGTACGCATGAAGCTCAACTGGTCCATGGTTACCTGGAAAATGAGGATATTCACCGACTGGATTGGCTGGCCAGATCTCCTGATCTTAAACCTATGGTATTCTATGGATGAAAGTGACCTTCCAAATGTCTGAGACACACTTGGAAGAGCACTTTCATCTGACCATCCGCCTCGGAGAACTATCTCGGAGTTAAAGACTCCCTTGCTGCAAGAGTAGTATTGACTTGCACAGGGACTCCTCAACTGCCTTTACTCCAGTATGCCATAACGCTACGCGATTTAGCTGTGATAGGGTACTATCACCTATTAGTAGACTCATTTTAGTTCGTTTTCACAACTTAGATTTTGAACATCCCTGCACTAAGAGATTTACAAATAATCATGCGTACATAAAATGGATGCTACATCACTTTCCCTGTTATAAATGTCTATTCATTCCAAATTTTGTTAAAATCATTAGTTTTTCGGAAATTCGATGTAATGTGCATTATCTATTAATTAATATTTTGCACACGAGTTTATTACGACGTATGATTCTTTGAACCTGCAACCTAACTTATCATTAGTTTCAAAGCAGAGGTAAGTTGTAAATTTAAGCACTAAAAAGCCACAGCGAAACGATAACTTTTTTCATTTTTTACCCACTAGGCAGAACACGAGCGAGAAATTCATTATTAAAGCTGATAAAAAAATAGGCATGGCACAAATTTGCATAAAAAATTTTCGGTGAAACAGGAATTTCCTAGAACTGTCTATTACGTCAAATGAAGCAATCCTAATGATATAGGTATTTTGATTGTGTAGATGTTGATTCATAATGATAAATAAACTTAAGTCAGTAGATGCAATAAGAGGCAATTGTAGCAGGTTTAAATCATATTGCTTTTAATGTAGTTAAACATTCTGCGTCATCAAACAAACTGGAATAATAATCAAGCCTTTTCGAGAACGTTTTCAATTTAGATAGTAATGTGACAGGACGAAAGCAGGGCGTCAGGATCTTTTTCGCAAAAGAGTTAGAAGCAAAGTGCCTAAGTATTCCATTATGGTAGATTTGGAGACAAATTCGGGTTCTTGAAATTTTGAGTTAATTTTCGAATTAGCTACATAACTACTTCATCAGAGTTACTCAAGAGTCATATGATAGATTAATCTAAAAATGATGCAGTTCTGAAAAAGTTACTATTATTTTTGAAACAGAGATAGGGAATGCATAAATTAAAAACAAAGCATAGGGACTATTGCTAATTTAAATTATAATTTATATTTGCATATTTCTATCTTATAATATATATATACACCCACCGCATATCCCGGCGTATAATGCGCACGTTGATAAAAATTTATGGGTGCGCGTTATACGCTGGATATAAAAATAGGAAAAAGCATCAGCATACAAAAATTAAATTTTTACATGTACCTAAATGCTGTTTATTTAAAAATATGACATACCATAAAAACATTCATTACCGGATGATATGAAACGCTTATCATGTTCGTCTTCCGTTATACCTTTAGGCACATCATCGAATTCCTTATCATCTTTGCTACCTTCGCTTTCAACTTTATATTGTTACTCTGATCCATACATACGTAATCACCACCCGTTTCATCTTTCACCAACACCAAACATCCTTGTTGCAGCACGATTTCCTTTTCTTTCGCAAAGTGATTGACTTTGCATTTGAAACCATGCCTGTGTTGTTTTGTTTGGCAGAAGCCATATTGCTACCAAAAGAAGCAGATTTGTATTTCCACTAAAGCAAATGCGATTTACTAAAGCTTTCAATGTTAACTTCAAAATTGCGGCTTCAAGACCTAGAAATGACGCAATCCAGAAATGTTATTAATTTTTTTTTATATATTGAAGAGGAAATAGCCGGATGAAAAAAACCAATTAAAAAGATAGTACTAAATAAAGTTTCACATAATTTTTATCTTATATATTTGTGTGTGTGTGTGTTATGCGCATTTTTTTAAAAATTACAATTGTCTAATTGTTTTACTTTCTGATTTCATTTATTATCAGATATTTCTCGATAAAAAGAAGGACTTTTAAAACATGAAAAGTAAAATTAGGTGATGTTTTAAAACGAAATTTTCTTCTATTTTTGTTCAAAGAACGTTACTACATGATATTTAATTGAAATGGTAGCTATTCTTCGTTTTTTCAAAAAAGACAGGTTTAGCACCTCGACTTGCACCATGCCTTTAATCCAGTCTCTAAAATTCTAGCGAACGAAACGAAATTTGAGCGATTTGGTATCATCAACAGAAACTAAGCACTTCTAATTCTCATTGATATATCAAGCAATCAGTCTGAATTATTAGTTAAAATCTTTAAAGCTAGTATCGTCAGATTTGTGATGACGGACGTCATGTGAAGCTTTCCTTTGCACTCTCATACCAGATGTGCTTCAGTTCATCAGAAACTTCACAAATCATTCTCGAATTATCAGGGTTTATAAACATGTTTCTCACTATAACGCTTACATACGCACTCCACTTTACTTTCAGATATCTTTCAGTGAGCTGGAATTGAACCAGCGGAAGCGGTAGTATTTGCTGATAAAGGCAAAGAAAGTTTAGCATCCAGATTTTGGATCATACTTTTAGATCAGTCATAAAGTACTCATTTAAAAACTTAATGGTTCCGTTTTGAGACACCAAATTCTAATCGATAGATAGCATCAGATTTTAAACGTTCAAGGTAAATCTTTACAATGAATTAATAAAATTAAACAGACAGGAGTCAAAAACAAGCCTTGTGTTAATTTAACGAAAGTGAATATTTGAGTTTTCACAAGATGAAAAATAATCTAGATGCTGTTACTTCAAAAAATAGACTACAAAAAATTCTTCTTTTTCATTCATGCCTGTAAAAGTTGTCATAAGTCATCGCATCACTGTAACAACTATTTTTAAAAAGAAAATTTAACATTAACATCTTATTGGCTCTAACATCTTACGTTATATATACCTCTTCAACAAGGCTATGTCAGAGACGTCTTTTCATTTAAACTGCTACAGATTCTCAACATTCATTTAGTGGAATCTTTCTGGGTTTCTGCTTCTAGTCTTCTCGTTAGCAACACCCGAAATGACATGAATACCCATTCTTCCTTTTAAATGTCGCTTCCTGTTCGGTCAGTGCTACCTCAAAATTCTTCTGTTGAACATGATATAGAGCGAATTTATGCCTGCTTGACGAAGTTCATTGTGAGTTTTACGTATGCACTGATCATTGCAATCTATTTTAATGAAGTGCTCCCTCAAACAGACAATAAATTCACTCTCTTAGAGGAAGGACTATAGTAAATGATGTCTTTCTCGTTAATTTTGGGCATAAATAATTAGATCACTTGTTTACAGTAATGTGATATTAATTATTTCTCGTTTTTGATTCACGCTTTTATTAACAAATTGAAAAAATTAAATTTTTAACGTTTGTTTAAGAAAAGCAGAAACACAAAACATTTCAAGGATATATTTAGAACTGTGCACAAACCTGAATTAAAAAGGTGCAATTTTAAGTTACTATAGATTTCTGGGCAAAATGCTTCGAGAACAAATGCTGAAAATTTTAAAAACGTCTGGTGAATAAGAATAATTGTATTAGAAATTACCTTAGAGGAGTTTTTTCAAAACATTTAGTGTAAGGGTTATAATTACGTATCGTTACGCTCCCACGAATTTGTTTAAATTTGCTTTGATCATTAATAAGGGCACAGCCCCGATCCTCTTAGTCGGCACAAGCCGGCCGTATGATCAAAAAATGGGACTGGCCAGAAAAAACAAACATAACTTGCTTTGATATGTGTTCCTCCTTTAATGAACATCGTGTTCCCCTATATTCATGAATAAAACTTCACATGCCGCAACAAGTGACGGATAACGATGACCATCGGGTTGATGATCTTGATATTCTATTATTACATTGTACAGTTCTAAGGGAAAAGCATAATTTTAAAATTTTGTCTAAATTTACTGCACTGCTTCACTTTGGGCTATAAATTGAGCGTCAATACCTATGTTGACCTCAATACCTATGTCAATACCTATTTGTTGAGCACAGATGGCATTTGCTTAGCTTCAATTCACAAATTTATCTAAACTTACGAAACTGTCCTACACTTGTGAGCTAAGAGCTAAATGTCAATGACATTCAAGTTGTAAGTCACCTGTGTATTATTTTCTCTTTAAACGCACCATCGCATACCAGGGAGCTATTGGTTAGCCAAGAATCACAGTCAGTATTTATGTCCGCGGTGACTACTTTTAGGTCATCAGTGAATAACTACTAATTCGATAAGCACTGGTGTCCTTCGGTTTAATTTTAGTATAAAGGTTTATTTAAATCAGCCACACTATTCTACACCGAGGACCTATTGTTTGACCAAAGGATTCCATCAGCATGTAGGTCACAGGTGGCCCGCAACATAGACTGATAACTAGTATTCTTCGATTCAAGTTCTAATTCCAAAATCTATCTGAAGTAATATTGCTGCCTCACATCAGTAATTCCGTAATCATCAACAGCGGTCACTGGCCACCTACAGGTCACCAGCGGAGTTTTAATAAAGGTATGGGAAAACCTATCGAAAAGTTAAAAGATTTGAAAAAATAATATCGTCCGTATCAACTCCATCGATAAATACACACATAAACACATTAGAATAAACATAATAATTCAGTTTCTTTGCAAGGCATTAATTACTACCCAACTAAATTCAGATCGAAATTATTGACCTACAGCAGCATATTACACTGAAAAGAAAATATAAAGAACTTATTTCAGCTGCAATGATCCAAATTATATTGAATTTTGAAATTTGTACCAACAAGCAATTTTCCAAATTTACACGATTTGCCTGTCAGATATTGTTGTAGGTTTGGATCAACAGATGTTTGTGAATAAATGCGTTTATGAATAATGTGTGTTCACAAGAGAAATTTATATTTATTTCATAATAGAAATTTATATATTTATTTCATAAAAGAAAATTATATATTTATTTCATAATAGAAATTTATATATTTATTTCATAATAGAAATTTATATATTTATTTCATAAAAGAAAATTATATATTTATTTCATAATAGAAATTTATATATTTATTTCATAATAGAAATTTATATATTTATTTCATAAAAGAAAATTATATATTTTTTAACTGATACGCACCTAAAACACCTAATTTTGTTAACATATTTAATAACTATTCCTAATGTAGATGACTTGGTAGAAAAACTAAGTATTCAAAAATACATTAATTAAGTACTGACTGTTTGTTTGAAGTTGTTCATTTTTATTTTATACATAACCTAACTGACTGAAGCTTCAAAATGTTTATTAGCAATAAAACCCTAGTTTGTATGTTTGTTTTATTTATTATATAATTTGTTAAGTATCCACTACTCGCACTTACATAAAAAGCGCTATTTGCCTGAAATTCCCTTAAGCAGCCTATAAATAAACTTTTGTTCTTCACCTTTTTATATTTTTTAACTCGTTAGAAAAAGTTGGAACTGGTCCGCATAACTTTTCTTTTTTCGGACAGTGGCACACTTCCTAAAACGGGTGGCCACCCCTGGACTAGAGTATCATTGTCGAAAAGAAACAAGTCAACGTAAACTTTAAAATTAGACAAAAAGCAAATTCAGTTTAGTTACTTCAGTGATAAGTAGTTTTACTATAAAGTCAGAAAAATTGTGCATAACTGTATGTGAGAGTTCCGATCTGTCCGCCGACTCTGCTTTGCCATATAAAGTTTCACTCTTTGGAGACTCCAACACTTCTTGAATTAAATAATGTTCGATTTCGAGCGCATACCTTCAAATAACCACATCTGAAATTTCAATTGGCTTGGTTGAGCGGGTAGGCTGCTAAGAGGTTGTAACGGCGAAGTTCTTCATGACCACCCTGTATATTTACGCACATTTTCATTATTTAATAAAATAAGTCATAAAATCCTTTGATGTACTTATATTTTGTGAATTCATATTATGTGCTTTAACTTGGAGGAATTAGTGTATGTATGTAATCGCTCAAATATTTTATTTAAATAAATTTGAACTACGTTATGAATCCGTATTTTCAAACTTCCGTTTATTTTGTCAAGTTTAAATTTCAAAAATTTAACAATTTTAAAATTTACAAACTTATCAGTAAAACTTAATAAAAATTTACGAATTGGGAAACACATATCATGTATATTTTAATTAATTAATGAAAGGTTAGCAATTACTAATTTTTATCAATTTTATTGAAGCTCTCAAAATTTTTAATTAATTTCATTCTTCGACAGACTATGTAGAGACATTAGGTTATTTAGTAGCGGAAGACATGAAAAATATGCAATTCCTTCGCCGGGAATCGAACCACGGACCTCTGAAATACCGGCTCAGTGTGCTGACCGTTACAACACGAAGGCACGCTAAGAATGTGGGAGATATACCTTATAACTATACAGTAAAACTCAAGAAAGGAAAATTCCCTTTTGTGAAATTTGATATTAGTATCTCTAATGAATTTAACACCGTAATATTTTCCATTGTCTATGTAGCTCAATGTGTACAGTAAAGTGTATCATTCAATTAAAATTAATACAGGAAACAAATTTTATAATTAAACACAGTTCTAGAGTTTGTTTGATTAAATGTTTACAAATATTTAAAATGAAGTAACACGCTACTTTCCTTCTCGTTAAAATCTGCTTACATAGAAAGAAAATTATTAAAAACGAAAATATAGAAAAAAATCAGCAAGTTAAAAAAATTAAAAAAACTACAGTTTTGAAAACTTACCATTACATTCTAACACTTCGAAGCGTTTAAAGTATAGAAACTGAAGTATGGTTCTGATACACAGATTTCAGTTAAAGGCGTTACGTTTTAAAGCAAATTTAATTTTAGATACCTTTACAAGTTTAATTACTGAACTGTGCATATAGAAAAAAAAGTATGTATAAGTTCAGATGTTAAATATGACACAGTATCTGGCAGAACAATTTGTTCTGATATCACGTCCTGGTAAACATAGTACTAGTAGAGACATGAATTAAATAAAAAAACACTAATAAAAGTAATCTGACATGGGCAACCTATAATTTCCTTTTACAGCCTATTAAGTTTTACACATTTTTTTGCTCTATTCACTTCAGCTTATTTCCACAAATTATTTTAACTTACTAACCGATGCCACAAAGTAAATTGAAAATGACATCAAAAATTTAAAATTTTGGAATTAAAAAAGCCGGGTTAAATTTTGTCATACTATAGTGAAATTTCTTATACTTTTATTTTTTCAAAATGAGTACAAACCGAAAGATTCACATTAAATTGTTATTTATCGAAAATTAATTTTTCTTTTAATTTGACATTGCTGAATATTTTTGTCATTTTAAACATTTGTGTAATTGGAAATACATGCGACTACGATCAATGATAAATTCATAAAGGCCAGTTAAGGACTTTTAAGCCGAACAAGGGGGGTAGGTATATATATATTATACAAATTAATATAAAAAAGGAGATGCACAGCTATATGTTACGGCAGTCCCATGTGTAGAATTTCAGTGTTAAGGCTAATCGGTTTTGAGTAACGCGAGATATAGAAAAACATACATACGTACATGCGTACGTACAGACGCCATAAAAAAGATCCATTTGAATCAATTTCAATCCAATTTACAATCCGTTGTGAAAAAAAAAGTGTCCTTTATTATGCCCGTATGTACAGGCGGTAGGAAAAAAAAAGAAACATCGGAATGGATTTGGGAACTATGAAAATGGATATATCCTTTAAAAAACGATAATTCGCGATAACAATACTTTGTACATGTGTAGAGACATTAGGTTATTTGAAAGCACGCCTTCGCCGGAAATCGGGCCACAGACCTCTCGGTTACGCGTCGAGCGGGCTGACCACTACTCCACGAACGCGGGAGAAATACCCTTTAGAGGGTGACTGGGGTTAGAGGACCCAATCGCCAAATCCCGGTGTTGGAGAATCCTCATCCACCACCTTTTTTAGTTCGGGAGCCACTGTAGAGTCATTAAGTTTATTTCGAAGCAAAAGTCATGAAAAATTAGCAAAGCCTTCGCCGGGATCGAACCACGGACCTCTCGGTTACGCGTCCTGACCACTACACCACGAAGGCATGCGAAGAAGGCGGGAGAAATACGTAATACATGGAAGTAAAAAGTGATTTAGTACGCGTTTTGCTCATTAGAATGCTAGTTCACGATACTTGCTGCCAATAGTTCACTCAAGTGGTAGTATTTTATGTCTTCCCAGGACACGCAATTCGGGCACTGAATGTAATGAAGATTTCAAAGAGGTTTTCTTCGAGATATTTAATAACAGATAAAATAAAAGTTAGACAAAAACAAATAAAGATGAAAATTCTGTGTGCTTTCTGATGACTCAAAGACAAATATTTTTGTTACAAATCATCATACCTGATTAATACAAAAATAAAATTAACAAAATTAATTACCGTTTTTAATTTTTTATCTAAATGCGTACTGGGAACAGAAAAATGTAGTTTGCTTTAGTCTGCATTCCTATTCGTTAATATTTCCTCATTGTTTAACGCCCCTATTATTTCCGTAAACAACGCTCAAGTGTATTTTAAAAGTTAAGTATAAATAAGAGGAATTTCTGCAGCATAATCCCAAACCAATTACTTTGAAGATTTTTAAATCTGCGTATACGTTAGGCAAACTGCATAACTATAAAATAACATTACTTTTGGAAAACTATTAGGAATCAGTTAACACAGAAGGATTTATTTCTTATTTGTAAGCAGATAGATTATACGTCATTTCTTAAAATTTAAGTATTTTTACCAACCTTTTTAACTTTCGTAATGCACACAACGTTTGAAGTATTAGCGTCAAATAAATCTTATGGGTTTACACACAATCCGCAGTTTTGTACATTTTTAATCACCAGAAGTTAGTTCTTTTAAAATTTTCTCTGAGGTAATGAGTCTCATATTTCATTTTTCTTTTAATATAGCACTGAAAATCTGAGAAACTCTCAGACTTCATTCGAAATAATTACCAGAATTAAATTCGCAGCTTTGAAGGAAGCATTTTTTTGCAACTCATTAAAAATTCAAAGTAATTCTTTTCTTAATTAGGTAATTTTTTCTGGGAAGATATGAAACTTGAATTTACAAAAGTAAGTTACAATGTGGCTAATAATAGCATAAAACTAACTTAGATTTATATATTTAGATCTCATTTATACTGTCTTTACAACTAAAGATCATCAAGCCTGACTCTGAAAGATAAAATCTAAGCAGGGATTATTATAATACACAAAAAAATTGTAAATTAAATTTACCATGTTTTATTTAACTTCCAAAGATGCCGTTTTTCAGATATTTTTAAAATTACTAGAAAAAATCCATTTAAATGGAAATTACACTCACGTTTGTGAAAATTGCAACACCAAGAAGGAATCGTCATAATTGAATGCAATTTAATACACAGTTGAGTGGTAGTAGTACAAATAAATGATTAAATGTTCAAAGCAAACAAACAAGAACAAGAGATCAGAATCAGTATTTTGTGTGGCCACCACGCGCCGCAATAAGTGCTGCTACACGACGTGGCATGGAGTCAAACAAAGTTTGAATGTCTGACTGAGGAAGAGCATTCCATATCGTTTGTACGCGTACCCAAAGTTCGTCTGCAGACGCAACAGGACGAGGATCACGAGCAAGACGCCGACCAATGACATCCCACACATGTTCAATTGGCGACATATCCGGGGAACACGCAGGCCAAGGAAGAAGCTGTACCTGCTGCGCTGCAAAGAAGGATTTAACAATCCGAGCAGTATGAGGGCGGGCATTGTCCTGTTGAAATACAGCGCCTGGCAAGCTTTGAAGGAAGGGAACAGCTTCGGGCTGTAGAACTTCACGGATATACCGGTTGCTGTTCAGATTGCCCACAATTCGTAGCAATTGAGATCGTCTATGATATGCTATGGCGCCCCAGACCATAACTCCGGGTGTTCGTCCACTGTGGCGTTCGATAATGCACTCCGGAAGGTGGCGTTCACCGGCATAGCGTCTGACACGAATGCGGCCATCATGGTACCACAAATTAAAGCGGGATTCGTCAGAAAACACGACATGCTGCCAATCAGCACGCCAGTCTCTATGCTGATTGGCCCATTGTAGCCGCAGGCGGCGATGGTCGTGCGTTAGGGGGATCCTGTATAAAGGAGTCCGTGCGCGCAGTCCACACTGCAGCAGACGTCTACGAATTGATGAAGCACACAATGAAACACCTGTAGCTATTGACCACAGTGCTGCCAATTGTCTAGAGGAAGCTGTACGGTCCGTCCGCGCCATGCGGACCAGGTGTCTATCATCGCGAGCTGACGTCACATTTTTCCGGATTTCCGAGTTGTCCGACACTCGTCCGTCCACTGCTTCCAAACGCGCATCACTGTGCTGCTGTTACGCTGCACGATGAGGTGTTTTAATTCGGCTTTTATAAGCTTTTTAATTATTTACTAGAATATTCTCGTAAAACTTCGATTTTTCTCGATATTTGTGGAGACAACAGTAATTACGAGATATTTATTTTATTAAATATTAAATGCATGCGCTCTTGTATTTTTACTTTTCGACGTAGCTAAATCGTGTACGTTGCATGCGAAAATAAAGCAATTTTAATTACAATTCGAAATAAATACGAAATTCGCACTGCCCCCCTTCCCAAGGACTGCACGTCCCGGGCAGTACAATCCCTAGACAGGAAGCCAAACTTACAACTAAGGCATCAATGCAATAATAAGCATTATATTACAATTACAAAATAAACAATAATTGCAATAAGTAACTTTCAGCAAACCATATACTATCAATCGCCATATACAAATCAAGTGTTATCAAATATTAAATACAATCAAAGGCTATCAGATACTAAATACAAATCAAATATGATCAAATGCTAAATATAAATCAAATACTCAATGCAAATACTAAATACTAATCAAATACTAAATACAAACAGGACCGTGGTCTTATACTATTTACAGTTATATACATTACGTACTATGAGCAGAGTAAGGAGCTAACCTGTCGTAATGGACGACTTTAGGCTTAGAGTTCGATGGCTTACGTATCCGAACCACGACGTTGTTCAGCCTGTTTAGGATTGTTTACGGACCATCCCAAGGCAAGTGTAGTTTCGGACAAAGTCTATTCCGTCGAGTCGGATTCCACAACGGCACCTTGTCTCTCTCGTTGAAATGCTGACCAGTAGTTGTCGTGTCGTAGCCGGGTCTTCATCTTCTCCGTCGCCAAGTTGTCTTGTTCTCATGCAGAACGACGCATCACCTCAAACCGGGCCTGGACATCTTGGATGTATTCCTCAGGCGATGAAGGCGTATTTGCGGGGCGGCCAAACAAGGCATCACAAGGCAGACGAAGATCACGACCGATGAGCATCTAGGATGGAGTATTGCTGATAATCTTGGGTTTTTCTTCGACCCTAGTATGATTTCGGCAGCTATCTGAACAAGGTCTTTCAGACGAGACGCCGGCGTTTCCAGTTGAGGATCCCTTTTGATGATCGACAGTCATGTCCTCAGATGCTGAAAGCAGTTTTTTGTTTTTGAAGTCTAAGGAAAAATTGTTTTTCCTTAAAAAGTCCAACCCAAGTAAGCAAGGATCGGTAATATTCGTCATATATGCCGTGTGATGGTAGGCGGCACTTCCAAGCGTGATGTTTGCGTTTAACTTCCCATTTATGCCAATTTTCTCACCGGACGCAGTCTGGAGGGTAACACAGGATGGCGTCCAAATCAGCTTACTTTTAAATCGTTGAGCTAAATCCATCCGAATGATAGTAACATTAGTTCCTGTATCAATGGTCATACTGCAAGGAACTCCGTCGATATGCCCATTAATGGATAATCGATTACTGTTGCCACTCACTTCAAAAATCTTGAGCGCTTTAAAACAGCGTTTTCAATATCGTCCAATCTTCGCTCCACGTTATGATCGTTAAATTGCTTCCTGCGTCGTTGCTGGAAAATGATCTTATTTTCCGTACCTCGGGGTGTTTTGCAGTTCCTTCGTACGTAGCCTTCAGCTCCGTAGTTCCAGCACTTTGGTTTATTGTCACTCCTTTTCCATCTCATGGGATTTAATTGTCTGTTTATATCGTCCGTCTTATTTTTCGTGCTCCCGAGTGTTCGGCAGTTCCTTCGCATGTGCCCTAAAGCACCGCAGTTCCAGCACTTTACGGTCGGTTTCTTATCACTAATATACCGTTGCAAGGCATTCAGTTATCTTGTTAAATAATCTGGGTGAGCAGCCATTTGATCCACTGGTTCTTGTACGTTAGCAGCTCTGATTGGATAGCGGTCTCTACGAGTGGCTTGCTGGGCTGCCTCAAATTTCATGGCGTACACCAGAGCACTTTTTAAGTCCTTCCCATCAGCCATTCGCAGTGCTTTCTGCATTTCAGGATCCCGGATGCTGTCGATAAAGTACTGCAGAGACAGGATTTCCCTTGTTTCTCTCGGACACTCTCTAAAGGCGAGGTGAGACAGCCTTTCAACATCCATAGTTAGTTCCTGGAGTGTTTTCTGTGGGCTTCTGTTGATGGGATTTCAATTGAAGCCTGCTGTAGTGTTTCAAACATTTCTTCCCGAAGCGCAGCTCCAATGCACTGGATAGAGCTTCGAAGTCTAGTCTCTGATTTTCGGGAATGGTCTGCACGATATCCGCTGCATCTGCTCTCAGAGAAGCGGCGAGATGACAGGCCTTAGCTTGGTAATCCCATCCATTCGCATCCGCAACTATAGAAAATTGTGTCTTGTAAACTTTCCAAGAGGTTTTCCCAACATATGTGGATAACTTCAGGGAGGAACTAAAAGGCATGGGTAAGAATTTGAAACTATCGGTATTGTTCCCTGCTGTCGTTACAAATTTCTTTAAGATATCACTTTCTTTGGCAACTGCAGAAACCCTGTCATCAATTTGTTGTTGAACGGCAGAAACTCTTCCTTCATTTTGTTGTTCCACAGCAGAAACTCTCTCTTCTATTCGTTCTTTAGCAGAGGAGACTGCCATCGATTTGTTGTTCCAGGGTGAAACTGTCTTTTTTATTTGTTGTTTGACAGAAGAAATCTTTTCTTCAGTTTGTCCAACTTTATTTTCAACCGCGTCAATTCTGCCTTCCATAGCCTCGAATTTGTTTTCTATTATGGAGGTAATTTCCCTTTTTATTTCTTCTTTACCTGCTTCAATCTTTTCTTGTATGGCTTTCATCTCTTCTTTAACTGAAATTTGACCAGTATCCAACTTTACTTTAACTGATTCTTGATCAGCTTTCATCTCTTTAACGGAATCTTGGCCAGTTTTAATTTCTTCTTTAAATGATGCTTGGGAAGCTTCCATCTTTTCTTCGAATGCAGCAAAAGCAGTGACGAGTTGTCTCAATTGTTCTTCCATAGCTCCGTATATTCCGAATTCCATATATTCCGACGTAACTAAATCGTCTGCGTTGCACGGGAAAATAAAGCAATTTTAATTAGAATTCTAAATAAATATCTAAATAAATACGAAATCCGTAACACTACTAACACCTGAAGTATTATAATGTCACATATTGTTACACATGAGTTAGATTTTTATAATGTTACCTATGTAAAACCTGAAACCCTTATGAAGGAGTGCAGGTTTTACAAGACATAACAAACCCTTGGTAAGAATACCTAACAGACCCTTGATAAGATTTTTTCTTATTCTCGTAAATATTCTTGTGTTAGATGGAAATATATAAGATCTCTTCTTTTCCCCATGAATAAGCGTTTCTGGCAAAGATATTTTGAAACTCCAAGAATAAGTCTGAACTGCATCCTTATAATGAAAATACCTTTTCATAAATTGCTTAAATTAAATTGTTCAGTATGTTCAAGTGTTTAGTGGGTAAAGAAATGACAGCTGGTATGTACTTAAATGGGCATTAATTTTGAATGCTTCATTTCATACCTAAATTTACTAGAGTCACTTTTGAAATTTGCTCTGCGATATGATGTACACTTTACGTAGAATCTACATGATTTACAGGACTTCATCCTAGCTTCTAGCCCCCACGGTATTATACAGATCACAAAGGATTTTGCGGAGCCTATTACGATTTTCAAACCCAAGAAACACGAAAAATCAACTGTGCTTTCTCTGGGATTCTAAACATTAATCTTCCAAATCTAGCTGTTGAGAGCACGTACAGGAGTATGCGATGATTCATTCTTCCACATTTAAATTAGATTGGGGAAAGGCATGACATCCACTCGACAAAACCCAGGTGATGATAATTTACCGTCCACCATATTTTAATTCTATCATCTCTTTAAAGGCTATTAATATTTTTCAGGCCAGGAAACTTTAAAAATAACAGCCGCCGCGCGATTGCAGCTACAGATTTTTCTGTTGCCAACTGGATGTGATAATTACTTATATCATGAGATCAAGCATAAAAAAATATTATTGTTTCTTAAATTATAAACCGAAAAAAGTTACTTAGATTTTCATTTTAAGTGCAGAAAATTATTGGATTTGTAATATAAGTTAAAACTTTGGTTTTTAAATAAATTTTAATTTCTTGTTTGATATTTGTTTTAATTTAATTTATACACTTTTGTCAATCAGTTCAAATTTGTAATGCACGCAAAGTTCGAGACAGCTGAGCCCAATAAATTTTATGAAAAGTTTTCTAAATGAAAACTTGTTAAGCTATACCGAAATGATTTGAAATTGCCTAGAATATGTGACGCTTCATAACTTTTGAATTAAGAATATTTTTAAGGATTCTTTCATATTCCGTTTGAAATATATACCCTCCTGCTCGCTGATATAAGATACCGATTCGAACTACACGTATTCAGCAATTTTACCGGTTTGACTATTGATGAGGATATCTGCAATGGAATTCAAAGTTACTCTAAGATAAAATAGGATTTCAAATGTAAACGATTGCTAGGCATATTAATTTATATTGCGTTTTATAGATCGCCATTGTTTAAGTTTTATGTATATAGACTGCGTACTTTAATTATTATATTAATATTCTGCAAACAGGATGCTGAAAGTGAAAATGATGATGAATAAATGTTGCGTTTGTCTAAAATATATATAATAATGTGTAAAATATAGATATTGTAGTTTCATTACGGAATTTTGAATAAGGAGACTTGGAAAATGAGCAATGCCCTTGGACTCGAACCTGGACCTTTGGAATACGCGCCGAGTGTGCTACCGTTACACCACAAAGGCATGCTGGAAGGAGAGAAAAAATACCTAAATTTCATCTAGCTGATTTGTCAAATAAGGGTGTTAATAACAGAAAACTGCGAGGTATACAATAGGTATATAATGGCCTCTTTTGCCAAATTTAGCTTATTTTCTGTCACGCTTACTTTCGAGGACTTTCTGAAAAAAACTGGATCAAGTGCGTGTTGCAAATGGGAGAGGCTAAGAGTTCCTATTGCAGCCACCGTTTCGTTGCTTCTAACCGATACCAATATGAACTACCGATTTTCAGTGGTCTTTCACTGATGAGGTGTTTTCCAGAGGCTGGCTAACGTATTTATGATCATACGTAAGTGTTTATCGTTGGTACTTAGAATTTCATATTAAAGAAATTCTCCATTTTAATTTTGCATTTTTAAACTAGTCTTGATAATTTTCTTTTTCGTAATTTTAATTAACCTGTACATTATGAAGAGCACTTATTTCGATTTCGAACGTCACTAACAATTAAAATACGAAACAAATTGTTCCCAGATAATCCAGTTAACGGGACCTTCCTGACAAACCATTTAATTTCCCTCCTTTCTTTCTTTTAATTTTTCTTTTTCAATTCGTTCCTCACTAAATAAGGAGAAACAACGCATAGATAACAAACTCCACATTAGCGTGACCGTCTACGCAAGCGGAAAAACGAATTCGAGTGAAAGAAAAATAATTAAAAAAAAACTTCTCTCATTAACAAAACACTGTGCCCTTTTATAGCACAAACAAATTAGATTAGAGTCTGAATCAATTCATTTATTCAGTGTTATCTCACGCCTTATAATCCATTCAGGACTGAATGTTCGTGGTTACAAGCGCATTCCCCATTCCTTTTTTTACTTTTTCTCTTCCCATTCCCTGTGTGCAGAATTTTTCACTCTGGTTTGATAATGTGGCGGACACGCGAAAACACCCTTAGATAATTGTTTCCTGTCAATGATTGTGGAGAAAATTTCGATAATTTTTTCTCTTTTCTAGAATAATGATTTTCGCCTGATGGAATAAGAGGGGAAACGTTCTGCATTGTAGAGGTATCGAAACATGGTTGAAAATGATGTTAGGAGCAGTGTGGATGAGAGTGCTACTTTATATCAAGAAAAGAGTTCCGGTGCATTGATTATAGTTTCTAAAATTTTTTAGGACTGATGAATGATGAAAGATATGATAATGATCTCTGGAAAAGTGAACCGGACTGAAGGAAAAGTGAAATTGATGAAATATTATTCTTACAGATTGTTCTACATCAGAGGAATTTTTTCGAATATCAGTAGCTAGTAATAAAGAGATAGAACATAAAGATGCTTTTTAGTTTAAATTGCTATGTTTAGTAAAAGTCAAGTAGCCCATTGTTTATCAGCAAACCAAATGTATGGCTTCGATGTAAACAAAATTATTCCATAATTATTTACCACGTAATTGCATGCAGTGTCTGTAACCAAATCTTTCAGGCACAGTTTTATAAGATTTACGTTTCATGAGTACATTTTAAAGATTGCCATTTAAAATTTTAAAGGAAGTTTTTAAAAATGTTCTATCTATAAAAAAGTGAGTCTGAAATTAATGTGGAATATGGTATCGAAGATACTGAAAAAAGTAATTGTATCGAAAACAGAAAACTGTAAATTTTCCTAATTTAGTACACATACAATTCTTTTGCAATAAATCCATTTTATCACGTTTTGAAAACATATATCTGAACATCTGTTAGATGTTTCTAACTTTTTGGTAAGATTCAAACCCAAAGATTTGTTATTAAAATTAACATTATGAGTAATTAGGTGGCGGATTGTATCCTTCTGCGTTTCTGAAATTTTGGAGAATTTGAAAGTTTTTTCAATAGGGACGATGATTTGAGGAACTGAAGGTTTAGATGTCTTTGAAAAGTTGAAGTTATATTTTAATACTTTCAACTGATCCTCCGAAAGATTCTTGTTGGAGATATTAACGATGGGGTGAGCGTTTAAAGAAGCGGAAGATTAACTAGATGGGTGGGACTAACCGACTGGTGTGTGAGCTTGAGGAATTTAGAAATAAGCACATTTTTATGCCGTTGACAAACGGTATCGGTTCTAGACCAAGATGCATGATCAAATGAGGAAAAACCTACAGTTGAATTAGCAATTTTTAAATGGAGGTCATATAATGCTTTTTGTAAATGTACGCCAAGTACAAGGTTGTTTCGGCGAATTTGATTGTCACATTGGCGTGTTTCTCTTCTATTGTAATTTGTGCTATAAACCGGCATTTTCGAGGAAATTCTACTTTATATCGTTTTACCACGTGCACCATTTTGACTTTCGTTGCTTCTTTCCACGTGGCCATTGTTATTCAGACTTGGGTAAGTTTCTCTCTTTTTGTTTATATTCCTTTTGAATATTTTGTCATATGTTTATATAAATTGTCTTCATTAATTATTTGTTGCTTTTTCTGTTATAATTATTTGCTTTTTTGTGGCTTTCGCAATTATATATTCTTTTGTTCACTTGTTTCTTGCTTGTACTCCTTTTTCACAATATGTCCACTGACAGGAACCGATTTTGTAAGTTACGCCTTAAGCGTATGAAATTCTTAAATCATCTGCAGATTCTACTTAAATGCAAACACCAAAATATCATTCCCAAATTTATACATGTGAAATGTAGCTTAAAATCTTCCGTTCACATTTCGAAAATTGAACACTTCTTCGTCATATTATAAGAGACACGCGCAAACGTTTATCCAAAATTTAATTTGAATTATATTACCTCCATTTAAAAATTGCTAATTCAACTGTAGGCTTTTCCTCATTTGATCTTGCATCTTGGTCTAGAACCGATACCGTTTGTCAACGGCATAAAATTGTGCTTATTTTTAAATTTCTCAAGCTCACACACCAGTCGGTTAGTCCCACCCCTCTAGTTAATCTTCCCACTGTAAACGCTCACCCCATCGTTAATATCTCCAACAAGAATCTTTCGGAGGATCAGTTAAAAGTATTAAAATATAACTTCAACTTTTAAAAGACATCTAAACCTTCAGTTCCTCAAATCATCGCCCCTATTGAAAAAGCTTTCAAATTCTCCAAAATTTCAGAAACGCAGAAGGATACAATCCGCCACCTAATTACTCATAACGTTAATTTTATTAACAAATCTTACCAAAGAGGAAAGAGAGACCTTACGTGAAATTCATTCTGATACTAATATTATTATTTCTAAAGCTGATAAGGGCGGACAGATCGTTGTTATAGACAAACCCACATATATTGCTGGAGTCTCTAAACTGATAAATGAAGGCCCATACTGCTCGATCCCTAAAAATCCTTCAACTTCGGACCTCACAAAAGTTAAAACGACTATTAAATCTTCTCACATACTCCCAACACAGTTGAAGAAATCACGTATTCCACCTATTGCTAACTGTGCTAGGCTTTACGCTTTCCCAAAAGTCCATAAAACTGGGACTCCTTTCCGACCAATTGTTTCCAACATAGGTACAGCATCATATCCTTTGGCCAAATATTTAGTTTCCAGATTTTCTCCTTTACTTGCTAACAATATTCACACTGTAAAAAATTCTTCTGAAGTCATCCATAAACTTAAAGATATTTCTCCACTGCGTTCCATTATGGTTTCATTTGATGTCAAATCACTGTTTACTAATGTTCCAGTCGAACGATCACTAAAATGTCTTGAAACTAGGCTTAGGGAATTCCATTTCACACATTCTGAAATTAATGACTTGGTTTCGCTTACTAAAGTTTCTCTCAGTCAAACCCACTTTGTTTTCCAAAATGAATATTATCGTCAAATTGAAGGATTAGCTATGGGTAATCCTCTCAGTCCTGTAATTGCTGACATTTATATGCACTATTTTGAGATAAAATTATTTGATAAACTATCTTTTCGTCTCTGGATTCGTTATGTAGATGACTCTTTCGCACTTTTTGATGGTAATAAAGACGATTTATCCGAGATTTTATCTATTATAAATTCTATTGACCCAGCCATCCAATTCACTCTTGAAATTGAATCCAACAATTCCCTCCCTTTCCTTGATATTCTTATAATCCGCAATGAAATTGATTTTAGCACTACTGTGTACCGTAAACCATTTGCAGTTTGTTTACCACCCCATGCTAAGTCATGCCACCCTGTTAAGCAAAAAATGGCTTCTTTTTACTATTATGTATTTCGCGCGCTCAAAGTTTGTTCCACAGAATCCTTGCTTACCAATGAACTTAATTATTTAAAAGCAGTTGCTATTGACCGAGGATTTTCTCCCGTGATCATTGATAAAGCTGTTAAAAAGTTTTCAGAGTCCCATCATAGAAGACATTCCACTGATAGAAATAATATTAATGACTTTGTCGTGCTTCCATTTTATCCTTCTGTTAGTTATAAGGTTGCACGGATTCTCCACAAATTCAATTTTCAGGTCAGTTTCTCCCCTATCAATAAAATTCACGATTCGACTTTAAAAGATTTTGTTTCTGACTTTAATTCTTGGGGAATTTATAGTATATCGTGTCAGTGGGGCTTGAGATACATTGGCCAAACAAAAAGAGCGTTAAAGTTTCGTATCAAGGAACATGAATCTTACGTCCGAAAGGGCGAAATTAACAAGTCTTCAATAGCGTATCATAGTTGGAAATTTAATCATAATTTTGACTTTGGATTTGCAAAAATTAGCCAAAAAGCTTCTTCCGTTGGTGAATTGGATTTTCTTGAGGCTTTTTATATTCACAAAGATTTAACAAGTTTAGTGAACGATTTTAAGTCTAATCCAGTCCTTCCTAGCGCTTTTAAAATTCTATTAACATAATTCTTGATGATTATTTTTGCCGATAGATGGCGTTACCTCCTCGCGCATGGTTCTACCCGAGAGTATATATAGCCGTTACTCAGCTTTCTTTCCCTTTCTAGATATTTTGTTCTCCTGATGAGGAGGGACCTGTAGCTGCCCTCGAAATCGATTGAGTGTTTTTTTGTAAATGTACGCCAAATACAAGGTTGTTTCAGCAAATTTGATAGCTTTATAATTATTTGGACGTTAATTATGTTTGATAAGTATGCTAAATTTTTAAAAATCAATCTCAATTTCAAAAATAAAAATACGTAAAAATTCTAATTTGTGAAATGAGGAGCTACAACCAGCTTTTCTTAACAATTATATACGCTGCAATAGCCAACCAATGTTAAGTCTCTGTAATCGTCCCTACTCCTCTGGATGTGATCAAGGGGACAGCCGTGAGTGCGTCAGACAAAGGAGAAAACCCGTTTGGGTTGGTCTATTTCTTATAAGGTCCATGGTCTACCAGAGTACACGGAATGAAATTCGTGAAGAATTTATGACTTGGAATCGTAATTTCTCCTCTTAAATATCCTGCCAGTTGCGCAGATCATATGCGCTGTAGCGACAACCGTTCATTCATTGGCAGCCAAAATGTAAAATTTTGCATTTTCCGTTGAAACCTGAACGCATATCAATTTGTTTCCAATTTGTTTTATATCTTCTAGTACGTCGTGGTGCGGCGATTTTTTTTTTTGTCTAAGCGTGTACTTTACTGTTATCGCATTGATCTTTTCATTATTTTGTTAGAAAGTGACTGCGTATATAAGAATATTAAGGGACTTTGAAATCAAAGTAACTTAGAATAAACTTTTAAGTGAATAATAACTCCGAAATAAACTTTTAAGTGAAATCTCTACTGCTTGCTATATTTTGTTTGCAAAAGAAACTGTCATTTTCAAATTAATTAAAACTTTGCATTATTTACATCCAACATAGATTTAAAAGACATTCACTAAATTTATTTAATGCGGCGCGAAATAGTATAAAATTTTCTAATTAATACAGAGTAAAACACACTGCAAATGACAGTAATGTTATATATACTGAAGCTAAGGTGATTGATCCTCTTCTAAACTACAAAATTATTTACTGTTCACTGTAAATATTAGCTAAATGACAGACTGATCAAAATAAAACTATGAATAATTTATTCAAGCGCAAAAATTTCTTCTTCCATTTCTAGTCCTTTTTAAATGAATATTTAATCTAAAATGTTACAGCCATTTAAGCTAATCTTTCTGATTTTTTTATATTTCTTCTAATTCTGCTCATCTACATCAGTTTCTTTACAAATTAAATCTTAGAAATTAATATATGCTTATATTACATGCATATATTGTTTTAATTATCTGCTTTAAAATTTTCGATTAATGAATTTAACAATTTTCATGGGATTTATTTTAATCGAACAGTAGTTCAGTTTGTGGTATATTTCGTAAAATTTCGTAAAAGATTTCAGCGAAACTCAGTTTTCAGAGTGTAATATGTTATGCATAATTAGTGTCCAGCGCCACGTAAAGTAGACGTGGGAAAATACACTTGTTATGCGTGCATTTGACAAAAACAAATTTTGCGATTGCCAAACTTGATTAAACATGATTCAACTCAGCTAAGGTAGCGAGTATTACAGTGTGTTGCTGTTTTGGGTATATTTTTCTGGTTATTAGTTTAATCACACTTTCATTTTGCAAATGAATCTACAATGTATAATTGCCAACGTTATTTTGAAGTTTGCAAAATAACACTGGCAATTCTAGAAACCTACAAAAAGATGCTGTATCACTAAATATTATTATTTTTAGTTTTTTCTTTCTGCTCATTTATTTTTCCGCCACTAATTATTTTTTTCATCACATATTTTTGCATCAGTAAAAACTTCCACTTTTGTATCAGAATTATTGTGCATACCAGGTTGTACGACTTTTATTTCCATATTTAGTTACTAAGCTACATGAAATCCAATTAATATATGAAAAGATTTGAATAAAGCAAAACTAATATTTTATACTATTTATACTTTCCTATACTTAATTATTTAAAGCAAACAGATATTTAATATTTAAATGCTGAATCAATCAATAAAGTCCATAATGCAAAAATATTTGAACATTGTGAAATTTCAGTTAGAGCAGCAGCTATAATTAAATAATTTGTACTCATACATATAAGCTTTTGGGAATTGGAGTTCTGTTACTCAATTATCACATATGTAAATAACACACTGCAACCAGTTTTATTAAATGTTTGCGTGAAATTGGATAAAAGTATGTAGAGTCATTAGGATATTTTGAAGCAGGAGACCTGAAAAATGAGCATTGCCCTCGCCAAAAGTCGGGCCTCGGACCTCTCGAATACGCGCCAAGTGTGCTGACCATTACACCACGAAGGCATGCTAAAAAGGGGGGGAGAAATATCTTATAAGTATTTATATTTTTTTATATACCTACGTTCAACATTTTGTCCATAAAGGTTTTCAGAATATTAGTAGGAAAATATTACATTTACTAAAATGCATATTATAATTTTTTTTCCTATGATATATCAAAATAATCTCTCTTACTTATGATGATAATAATGAATAACTCATGGTATAAATTTTTATTAGCATAAGTAAATTCTCACCGGTGAAGTCCAGCATCGAACAAGCATGACTGTACTTTCAGATTTTACGTTAGAAGTATACATTCTCAATTTCTTTATTTTCATTTGCAAAAACTTAATATTGCGTTACTAAATACTTCACAAATTAAATATCAAGTTAAGGAAACTGCCAAATATCTTTACAAAAGTTTTGACAAAGTGAACAATTACTACTCTTATGTACCAGTGTTGGAATCCCTGTGAAGGGCATAAGATGGCTGGAATTTTCTCATTAAAGCTCACAAAGGGTCGAAAGTTTTATGAACATGACACTAATTGCTTCTTTTGTAACCTCGGAGCAAACCAATTTACCGTTTTACTTTTACGTGTGTAAAGTAACAATATTTTGAATTCACGATCTGAATAACAATTAATTCATAATAGGTTTACGATGATTTTTAACATTTTAATGCTCTAAAGCAGGTATTAAAATAAAGAACATATATAAGACAAAGTCTGCAGGGAATTTCCTTGAACTGAATTGGTTTTTCATAAAACAATTCCGGATCGGGATTTTATATAATTTTTTCTCAGTATACTGATAAATTTTTCCATCAATATACACATTAAGATAAAAAAAATATTAAATTAATTTTAACACAAATGATATCTATTTTTAGAAAATATCCATTTTAACCGCTCTCGAATGTATTTGAAGAATGTTTTTGGTGACATCTTTACGTACGCACAGAACAAGTTACTCTTTTCCAAACCGGACTGTAAGATAAATTTTAAATGGACTCAAAGTAAGTTTTTTCGCGACGTCTGTACATACGTACGTAGGCACGTATGTATTTAACACACATAACTAAAAAAAAAAGATTAGCTGTAGAACGTAGAAATTTTATATATGGGGCTGTTATAACTTCTAATTGTGAACCTCCTTTTTTGTTGTAATCGGCCGTACCAATGGTGTGTATATATAAGAAAAACAAAGAATATGTAAAACATTAAATTAGCAACCTAAATTTCCCTTCTCAAATCTAAAAAAAGTAACCTCTCTCGACACTGCGTCATTTCTAGATTAATCCATGTCATATGACTCGGTGATGTAAATAGGACTAAAACTCAAAGGTTAACTTCAGGTTTGTGTGCACCGAAAATTCGGTTTTCTTGCCCGTTGGCCAATTTGCTTGTTTTTTGCGTAGAAACCCTAACTTTAATCTCATGCATTTTTTAACGCTTTGTAATGATATTTGGTGTTCTGTTTTTTTTTTTTTTATTTTACAATTTTTAATGAAAATGTTTTGAATTTTTATGTATTTTTGCCTTGCCGAGAAGTCAGAACTGAACTGATTAAATGAGAAATATATCTCTAATGAAATTCGAAGAAATCAGTTTAAATAAAGTGCATCAAAAATGTATATGATTTAATAGGTCGTACAAGGAAGTATTAGGGTGCCTCGTCAGATTTTTTATTTATATTAAAATTCGCTTATCATAGCATCCATTAAGATGGGCATATAAGACGTTTGTTCAAATCGCTGAAGTCCTCATTTCCTATTCGAGACAGTACTGAAACGATTAGTTGACAGTCTACCAAATGCTAATTCGTTACGGGGAAAGATTGTAAATATTTAGTTTTGGATAAAGGGAAGTAATTAATTATTAAACGAAGCTGCATTTCTGTGATTTATTAGATGAGGTGGATAAGTGCTGTTAAATTAAAGAAACATGTTCATGCTCTGAAGCGTCGTGACTTTTGATATTTCCCGTAAACAGTTTTCAATTAATTCCAATAAAATGCTGTCATAATAGACCTTTTAAAGTTTCATTCATTTATCTGCAAACATTTCCTTGCACGTTAAAGTCCTAGATTATAATTATAGTGTTCCTGTCTAGTTTTAGAATAAGCGATTTGATTTCTATAGAAATTAGACGTGAAATATTTGTTTTACTGTTTTCACTTTGATATACTGAAGCTTACGAATTTAGGAATTTCCATCTATGAAGTCTTACTTGTTCTCAACGTAAGTCGATAGTAATCAACATATTGTGCATGAGTATATTTTTTTGCAGTGCTGAGCTATGTTCTAAATGCATTATTTTTATCAGTATTTAACCTCTGACTAGCTGGAAAACGTGTTTGAATATATTCAAACACGTTTTCTGTGCGTACTGAGACACAACGCACAAACTCAGAGTGCACGCAGGCAATATCGATAATTTCGCAGGCCATATCTGACTTTGATGGGAATGCTGCTTCATATGAACCCTCATGTTAATTTCTAAAAATAAATGTATTTAACATATATTTTAAGAAATTAAATGTTGTATAGAAATATACATTTAAAATGAAAATTGAATTCTTATACATCTAAAGTTTATTTTAATCAACATATTTTGCTAATTTTGAAATCCGTTCTATACGCCTACTGTTTAGTCTATTTCCACCATAATATGCACATCAGAGGAGCTTTAAATAGTGTCAGAGTCTGAGGGAAAGGAGGATTAACATCATAACGAGTTTAAAGCAAATTCTCCAGGTATATTCCAAATAAACTGTAATTCTCTGAGCTGTTGAGTTCCTTTTTTGCTGTTGCAAACTAAGTATATTACGTTAAATTTACAGAGCCATTTGCTATAACAGAAATTATTTTATGAATTCTAAATAAGTAGAAATTAATGTTTCCTTTTATTTTAACGAGAAACGGAAGTAAATCCGCTTTAGGTTTGCTTTGTACTTTAAGTTCGAAGTCCACAAAAAATTTTAACTGCTTAATTTTTATTCAACTATTGTGTTAATTCAACATTCTGAAACTGTAGTAATAGCCAGTATAAGAATTCACCTGCCAGGCTTGAAGTTTAGATTAGTGTTGTTTAATTCATTTGAGTTGAAGTTTATAAGCCTACGTTTAGTCTCGTTGTTATTCTATGTACAAAAATATTTACAAACGCTAACTCGAAATAAGTATTATTAATTAAGTGCTCATTATTTCAAAGCATGCTTCTAAATTTCGAGAAACAAAATGTGCATTATGTACATTACATTATGTAACTCTGGTAATGAATAATCTTTATCTGTAATTTAACTATGTATTTTATTTTTGTCATGCAAATCAAAATCTAGTTTTAACAATACTTTTGTCAAAGAATTCAAACACATTGTTAGAATGTATCTAGCGCATGATGGATTTTTATAGCACGCAATCAAAACTGAGGTGAATATATATAACATAGACTGCGCATAAATTGAGGGACTTACCTAAAACACAAAGTATTTAACTTCGGATGTAATCGGCCAAAGAAGTGAGTGTCCAGAATTTGGCTTGGTTTGTTTGATTTATCGCAAAATACTCGAGGGCTGTCTGCCTAAGGGGAGGTATGCCTTCGTGAAGGAACTTTGTATGTCTTCATAGAGGGATGTTTTATGGGCAACTGGCTCGTATAGACGTTACACACGAGGAAACCCACGAAAACGGCCATGCAGCCAGGCCGTTTGCCGAGATTCGAACGCCGGATTGAATTACCAGTTTAGCAATTTTTAACCCTCTGCCGCTGATAGGTAAGTGTCCACAGAAGTCAATATATGGAGACACTAATAGCTTTGATAGTTTTTCTCCATATAAGAAATAGTCTAGTAAAAGGGCTTAATAGGATATTTTGTATACTTGAGTAAATCTGTGATACATTTTGATACAGTTACTGCTTCGAGGTTAGCAGACAAGAAATTTAGGTAAAATTCAAAGTTTTAAAGATATATTTCATTTCAAAAAATTACCGAGTGTACCTGTTATTCTTTGTTTATATTTCCGTAACAGAAAGGAATGCTGTAGTTTTCAAATAAATTAATTTTTTTTGTAGAGTTCATAATCCAGAAGCAAAGCCTGATTCATCTTCTTACAATGCTACCTCGTCTGTGTTTACTATCATTACGGAATGAATGCATTACGTAGGAATTTTGATTCTGAAAGATATTAATAGTAATGTAGTTTATCATCTACTACTATAACAACATTCGCCTCTTTAAATTTTAGAGGCTATTAAGTTGTTCTGTCTCTTTGAGACTAAATCGCCAAATCTTCCAGTCTGGCACCTAGTGGCATTAACCACTTACATTGCTATCAGAATGAAAAAGCTTTCCTTTAACATTGTCTTGAATGCGATTTTTGAAGAATCTTTTCCTTGATTAACTTCACAGCTTTAATTATGTCACTATGTCCATTGTTCTTGCCTTTATTCTGAACGGTAGATTTCTGCTTAACACAGAGCCGAGTGGGACATTTTACCATACTTCTAAAACAATGGAGCAAGAAAACCTGTCTTTCAAACTAATACTGATAGAAAAGATTTTCCAGGAAATGTTACCTATTTAATTTTCCCTTCGCGAAAGTGATATTAGGTTTTCCACCAGAAAGGTCACACAAGCGAATTCAGAAATTACTTGCATTCTCCCTACTTGAACAAACATATAAAAAGACATAAGAAATCTAATGCATCATATCAGATGCAGACGAGAGTTATCATCCACACATTTTATGTCGTGTACCACTATACCAGCTATCAGTCTTTATAAGAAAATGTAAAAATCAGCCGCACTTGCCAAGAATCAAGCCACTAATCTTCCAGGTGACAGATAGATGTCCTAAACACTCCGTCAAAAGAGCGTGCATGAATGGAATACCAGAATTTTTTACAAGTGTATGGTAAAACGAAGAGAAATGCAATTTCTCCATACATACAAGTGTCTGCTAATGATTATTAAACACAGCATAATTGGCCCTAATTTTTGCCGATGATTTTGTGCGTAATATTTTTCTTTTTTCTCTGTGCGGTTTTCAAAGGAAACAGCAACAGTTTGAACAAACTAAACGACAAACAACAAGAACAAAGAGTAATTATTTTGAATTAGCACAGTGTTTACTTTTTTGTTTTACTTGACTTTTGGTGAGTTTTTAAAATTTTTCTAGATTTCTTTCAGATTGATAACAGTGAAAATGTAGGGTAATTATATTAATCAGAATTGTTTCTATTACTATAAATTATAAATTGATTTGCGGCTATAGTTAATTTAAAAACGAAACTGGAATAAAAAATCTCAGAATAAAATTCGGAAAATGTTTACAAATAATAATAAAAGTATTTTTCGTTCTTATTAAACCCATAATTAAAATTCCAGTATACTACATACTCTACATGCATTTAAACAGTGAGATGTACTTAAGCCAGTCAAAACTATAGTTAACAACCGCACATGAAATCCACATGATACAAATGCATATAAAAAAATTTGATGTGCACACCACATGACTTCCTTGTACGGAACAGTAAATTATACGCATTTTGCATTTCATTTAAACTTATTGGATTGAATTAAAACTACTTCATCGATAGCGCATAAGCCACAATAGAATAAGTGCACTCTTTAATATTCACTATATTTGTTTACCACCGCGACACTCTGGCGCTAGCTTCACTTAACAGCGTTACTACATCTCATTCATTTTATAACTCATCAGAATGTACAGAAATTATGTATATCATCTGGAGAATTACCTAATCGTTGTCATATGTTCTATTCAAAGACTATAATAAATCTAAAACGATGTGTAAAAGAAATTAAACAAACAACCCCGCCCCCCTCAAAACAAGAAATAGTTTTTCACAGAGGACTCAGTATTTCTGATTCAATTAATTTAGTTCTCAGTTCTCGACAAGGGAAAAATACATAAAAACTCAAAATATCTACATTAAAAATTTCGAAGTAAATCTTAAACACTTATTTCCTGGAATAAATTCGAAAATTGATTAAGCATGATTTAATTCGTAATAAGAAAAGAAGGTATTATCTTTGTTGTTGCGAAGCTTATTTTCTATAGATTCGAAACAAATCCAATAATCTACGAAGTTTCAAATGTAAACAAGTATGTCCGCCGTGAAAAAAATGATTAGTTTAGCCGCACGTAAACAACTTTTAAATTGTTGATAATTCTACAAACCCTGCATGCAGATTCACTGAAGGCATAATAACCTTAACCGGAAGATAAGAACAACATAATTCAACCATTTTTAAGGAAAAACATGCACAATTTACAAACATATAAGTAAAAAAGGCTCAGCTCAATGGAGTCGAGTCACAGAGTGAATATATATATATATATATATATCCACTCTGTTATATATATTAATTGATATATATATATATATATATATATATCCACTCTGTTATATATATTTATATATATATATATATACATCAATTAATATATACTTTTGGTGCGACCGATTGCAACCAAAATAGGAAATGCATATCTGCATGTTATAGCAGTCCTATATATAGAACTTAAACGTTCTGAGGCTACTCGCTTTTGAGCTATGTGAGATACATACATACATACGTACGTACGTACGCACAGACACTACGAAAATATCTTTTCAGAATCCATTTTAAATCAGTTTTATGAACTTTGGGGGGAAAAAGAGTCCTTTACTCTGTTCTTATGTACGAATGTCACTCAAAAACATCGTTAAATTGCGTTCGATAGCGGTCAAACGAGATATTTTCCTTGAGATATGATACCCGAAATTTTTTGCTGTTACAATACTTCCTTTTTACTTCGTACAAGGAAGTAACAAACTGCAAATAATTCAGCTTAAAATCATTCTTTCGCGAATGTAATTTAAATATGCTTAACATTAAAAGCAGCGTTGCTGCCATTATGATGAATTGGTGGAAGTTTAGATATTTTATTTGACTGCTCATACTCGTGACTGAATGGTCAATTCTTAGCTTCTCAGTTTACTTCTCGTTCACACTGTCAAAAGCAGTTATCGAAAAAGATCTTAGTTATAAAAAATAAAAATACAATTTTTTAGAAGTTCTCCCTTCGAAGAGTGAACTTTTAAAGGGAGAAGGCTTTAGATGTCAACCTTAAACAAATGAGAAACGTATTGTGAGAAAGTGTTTCTAATCATCTGCAGTAAAACAAAGCTGTAATGAGCCTAATTAGTTTCTGAAATTCCGTACGTGCACAAGATGCTATCTTGAAAAGTGGCATCGTAATCTCAGCATTTAACGATGGAATAAAATAAAGCAAGAAGAAATTATCATTAAAAATTCGATTTCAAACTACGCTTTCTACCTATTTGATCAGGAACTATGACTGCTACTTTGTACAGCTTTAATATTCTTTTGAATTTAGTACGTTTTTACTTCCTTGTACGAAGTAAAGGAAGTATTGTAATGGTATAAAATAAAATAAATATAATGAAAATAAAAATTTCGGGCATAATATTCCAACGAATATATACATTCTAATCTCTCTTGAATCCATTTGAACGATAGTTTTGCTTAACATTTGTACGTACAGACAGAATAAAGAACTCTTTTTCTTAAAAGGAATTTAAATTGGATTCAGAAGAAACTTTTTCGTTACATCTGTACATATGTATGTATCTCGTATAACTCAAAAATGAGTAGCCTTAGAAACCTGAAATTGTGTATACCGGGTTGCTATAACATGTAGTTGTGCACCTCCATTTTTGGTTACAATCCGTCTCATCAAATGTATATAAATATATATACCCAATCCGTCACCCGAATTGGTGAGTCCAGTTTTTTATTCTTATACGTTGGTAAATTGCGCATTTTTTGTTTTAAATGTGATTGAATTATGTTGTTCTAATGTTCCGGTGAAAGATTTTATGCCTTTAGTTAATATGCATGCAGCAGATGTAGAATTATCAACAATTTAAAAGCTGTTTAAGTGGTAATAAACCTAACAAAGTCGTTATTTGTCTGCACTTGAAACTCTTACTAGAGTAGTGTATTAAGTCAGTTTCTGCAGCATCAGCGTCTCTTTGCCGAATGGAACCAAAAGTAAATCTACAGTTTTGTGCACCAAAAAAAATCCGTCTTCCTGCCCCTTGGACGAATTGCTTGTTTTCGAATAGAATCTCTAAATTTAATTGTAAAAATTGTTTTTTTTAATTCTTTTTAACTGCATCTGGTGTTTTAAGTTTTTCTGTGTTTTGCAATTTCTAATAAAGATGTTTTGAGTTTTTATGTATTTTTGCTTCCCGCGATGTCAGACTTGAATTGATTGAATGAGAAATATATCTCTAATGAAATTCAAGGAAATAAGTGTAAACGAAATGCAGCAAAAAATGGGTATAATTTAATAGGCCGTACAAGGAAGTCAGATTTTGAAAAATTATATCGTTATGGAAAATAGGAATTTATTGCAATGAGGGCTGCAGGAGTTCTAGCATTAAATGATTTAACGTGCCTGTCTTTTCATTATTTACTTGGAAGCTGATTTGGCTGTACGCCTTTGGTTAAGAGGTTCTCTCGGGACGGATGGAAATCGTAAAAAACATCCCAGGACGGCGGTTTTGCATCTGCTAAGCCTAAATTTAGAAAAAAAATCACAACAAAAATTAAATCCTAATGTCATAAAATTTGGTACTGTTTTAGATTATTATTTAAGCTATCACACATGTTACAATTAGCAGTTAATAATCTTTTTGCTTCGTTTTACTTTAAAATATATAAAAAATGCTTTCATTGAGAAATAATTTTCAGAAGGGCTGTTTAAATTATTCGGACGTTTTACTTCATAAAATACATTAATAAATTTTAAATTAATAAAAATATACAAGAAACACTATTTACACAAAGAAGTAAAAAAAAAAATATTTTACGTGAACTGGAAGGCAGACACTCAGAGAGCTTAGTTTCTGACAAAATGTCCATATAAGAATCACTAGAAATATCGCTCTCTAACTCTTTAGAAAGTGAATCATCATGCTCATTCATGTTACTAATGGGCTTATTTAAAACGCGAGTAATATCATTCGTCTGATAAATAACGCTTGCTCGCCATAATGAACTCAAGTCAAGGCTTTCAGAAATGAACATAGAAGTACGTGAAATATAAATGATTAAAAACAACGTAAAACGAATATAAATCGTAAGCCTAATTAATATTTTCATTTTTAAATCGCAAAATATGTATTTATTAATCCTTTCGCGCCGTCTGTCACGCATAGATGCCAGCAAGTAACCCCACAAAGTAGCCCTAAACTACCCTACATGGTAGGAAGGAAAAAAAAAGGACACCATCTAGTGGACTTTAAACCGTTGCAGGATACTGGCACAAATGTGTGACGGCCGGGGGTGAACGAGGAGACGCTGTGGCACGCCAGCACGCCAGTCGGGAAATGAATGTGTTCCTTGGATTTAAAAGCTTCAAAAAAAGCTTATTCAAAGCTTTAGCAAGAAGGAATTTTTTTTCCAGATGATTTTGCCTATGTATGAACGAATTGAGCTCATTTATACCATATCATATGAAGTTATCCTAATATTATATGCATCAGATCATCTTTTTGATGAGGAATATTTTCATTTCAAAAAAGCACTCTAATCTAAAGCTTGAAGCATCTATGAACAATGTGTCATGTGTAATAGTGTAAACTTAAGAGAGCGAAAATGTAGAAAGAAATCGGATTTGAACATCATATGACTTTCTTCTATACGGCCTATTAAATTATACACATTTTTTGCTACTTATTTTCTCGAATTTTTCATATTTCGCATACAATCAATTCAGTTCTCACTTCGCGGCAAGACAAAAATGCATAAAATCTCAAAACATCTTTATTAAAAGTTCTAAAATACAGAAAAACATAAAACATCAAATACAGTTAAAAACAGTCTAAAAAATTTTTACAATCAAAATTAGAGTTGCTACGCAAAAACAAGCAATTTCGCAAGCGGGCAGGAAGACAGATTTTTCGGTCGCACAAACCTGAAGTTTGCTTTTGGTCCCACACGGCAAAAAGACACTGAAATTGGTGCAGAAATTGACTGAACTAACTATTCTGCCAAGAGTTTCAAATGTAAACATGGTGGCTTCGTTAGGCTTAGTGGCAGTTTAAGAACTTTTAAACGTTGATAATTTTGCAACTATTGCATGCAGATTACCTAAAGGCATATAACCCTTAATCGGAACATCAGAACAACATAATTCAATCATATTTAAACCCAAAAATTCATAATTTACGAACATATAAGTATAAAAAACTGAGCTCACCGAGTTGGTTGACAGAGTGCTATATATATATACATTTGGTGATGCCGATTGCAACCAAAAAGGGCAATACGAAGCTGCGTGTTATAGCATTCCCACATACAAAATTTCAACGTTCTGAGACTACTTGATTTCGAGGTATGTGATGCATACATTCGTACAGAGAAATCTCTTCTGAATCCTTTTAAATGCATTTTACAATCCGTTTCGGAAAAAAGAGCCTATTATTCTCTCCGTGCGTACAGGTGTCACGCAAAAACATCTTTGAAATGGATTCCAGATCGGTCAAAATGGATATTTTCGTTGAAGTATGTCACCCGAAATTTTTCGCGATTACATTACTTCCTTTATGAAGAGAATATAAAGCTGAATGTTTTTTCACATTTAGATTGTATTCTTATTTGAGGTAATATGGGTTAACAATAAATAATTAAAGCATGTAATAAAAAAATCATTGCTCAGTTTTTAGATGTCACTGGATGGTACTTTCATCATGTAACCTAAACACGTCTCTAACATTTCCTTAAGAATATTCTAGGCAGCTTTGCACTAATCTCTCAACCCAGAGATGTCTGCCACATGACTAAACCTAACAAAAGATACCCATGCATGGGACATGATCTGCTTATAAATAAAACATGAAAAGAAGCTGTGGACATTGTCAGTGAGATTAAGCGGTGTCAGTACAGGTTATATTGGCCGTGTTCCTTTAATATGCTCAAGGGATCCTACAATAACAACTTTATTCAACAGCACGCGCTTCACCCTTCAGCTTTCTCCCGCAACACTAGTTTGCCCAATAATAAACACATTCTCGGATTAATAATCAATTCTAATTCGATCTTGCAGGTTAGAAGATTAGAGTAGGAATACAGTTGCTTTAAAGGGGTTAGCTGACTACAATGGCTTAATTTATGAAGAGGGAAATTTGTTAGCAATTTAACTAATAGAAAAAAATAGAATAAACTCTCAATCTTTTAAAAATTTTTTAAACTGAAACAAACTTTGCGGGCTGTATAGATTTTGATTTAAAATGGTACTTGCAAATGCATATTCAAACGCAATGGCTTTATTATATGCTGTTCTAAAATTTTGTCAAACGTCTAGGCGAATTAAAGTGTTGAATAATTATTGGTTATATAAACTCTAAATAATAACTGCATCCTTTTTAATTCTAATCTGAACATTCAAAGATGTACGCAAATCTGTTGAATATATTTTTGTCCCTTTTTTAAATACAGTTAGTCCTCTGATTTATTCAGAGCAACACAAGTAGAAAAGAAAGAAAGTTTATAGAAAGCGCGTGCACATATTTTTTTTCAAATATTAAAATATGCGTATATAAATATGCTCGCAAAAGTCAGGCGAACAATATAATCGTGTTTTAAAATATACTTTTTTAGCTTACTAATAGAAAAAGGTAAGGAAAATTTTACGCAGTTATTATGAGGAATTAAGCAAATCTGATACTTTTTCAACTAAATATCCCCATTGTTAGAGTATCGTATTCCTATTGATTCCTTCTGTACTTGCATAAAGCGTAAATATGAGAGAAGAGGACGTGTCATGATGGCTATGGAATTTTTTTATCTATGATGTGATGAATACATACTTTAACTAATTAAACTGATTATTTGTTTGCATAAGACACATAAATGTGGCATTTATATTTTTTTAGAGACATTAGGTTATTTTGGAAGCAGGAGTGATGAAAAATGAATAACGCCTTCTCCGGGAATCGAACCACAGACCTCTCGGTTACGCGTCGAGCGTGCTGACCACTACACCACGAAGGCATGCGAAGAAGGCGGGAGAAATACCTTATATACTCCCCCTCTTAAAGGTCGACTGCTGTTTGGGGGACCCAATCGCCAAATCCCGATGATGGAGAATCATCATCCACCACTGACCTCTCGATTATGCGTCGAGCATTCTGACTAGTACAACACGAAGACATGCGAAGAAGGCGGGAGAAATACCTTATAATATATTTGAAAAATACAGACTTTAGGTGTAATACGAATCAAAATTTCCAGTTACTTGCAAAGGAATAATTATCATCAATAAAATCTTTATTTTACTCATAGCTTTTGAATATAATGTGGTTTTGTTTAAACGTGATTTCCTGTTTTGAGTATTGCACAGAACACTGAGGCAGGAAATAGTAAAATTCGACTGCGCTCTTGTTTTGATTTCAGGTCTGAAATCTTCCGCTTGTCAGCTTGTAAAGTCATTAGGTTTTTATGAAGTAGGAGAAGAATGGGCAATGCCAGCACCGCTACTCGAACCTCGGAGCTGTGGAATACTCGCCGAGTGTGCTGACCTTTACACCACGAATGCATACTAAGGAGGCAGGAGAAATACCTTATAAGCTGAACGTTTTAACCACTTGCACCACATGCGAGGGAATGCGATAATTCCTATAAACTACAATATAAACTGGTTTGTTATGCAGCAACTATGAACATTCAACAGACGTATGGCTTACGTGACACTGAGGCTAATATGAAAATTATAATATGTAAAATACTGATATGCGTCTAGAGAGACAAGTGTGGTAAAATCAAAATTTCGTTAAGTAAGATTTGTAAGTGGAGTTAAAAATATTAAAAATAAAAATTCCAAAACCCTTTTTCTCAATTATGTGTTAAAAAGAGAGAAGACAGAATTTTTGCTGGAGGGAAAAATTATTACTTGGAACATTATAAACTAGCTAGTTAAATATGGAATTTTAAAAGACTTCAAACCGTGCAGAGAGAATTAATCAAAGTTTTCTAACATTCAAATTTATAAAACATTACTTGCTTACTTACAGAAATTAAGAGAAGTATAATTTTTCATATAGCATGAATCATCAATAAAGAATTACTACATGTGCTTTGTAGATATGTAAATTACCATTGCAAAAGCCACGTGCATGTGCATGTCCTTAATTAAGATATGCATATTGAATAAAATTAATATCAAACTCATATAATAACTAGGCACTGTATGAAATGCAACGACAGACACACATTGGAAAAAATTTAGAAGTTATAACTAAATCCTTAAATTCGTTTTTTACACATTTTATTACATTTGCAGTATAGGAATCCCTAAGTTATTTTATTTATTTAAATTCGTGGTTTTTGAATTGGAGTGTATTTGTTCCTGTGCTTTTATAACAGAACAGAAATTCGATAGGTACAATAATTGACTACTTTCGATTTCAGGAAAGGAAAGTAATAAACTAGGGAGGGAGAATGATCTAAATGCTGTTGTTATTTCTTGCTTTATGCAAATATACGCAAACCGTATAAGGTGCTTTTAAAATGAATAAATAAATAAAAAGTCTTGATAAAAATCGTGTAGAACCCATAGTTATTTTAACATGCATATTATTTTTACCTTCTCACTTTATAGAATTTGATTTGCTTTGGTAGCGTAAACTAGCATCTAGACTCCTTGGAGCAAATTATCGCTGAAGTAGCAACGGAATCTTGAAAAGATTTAAACAATCTTTTTATTAAAATGGAACTTGTACATAAATGCACATCTCATGCCTGACCAGATCAGCCACCTCATGAGGCGATTAAACTTAAAGTAACAGTTTTTTTTTTCAAATTTGAATCTAAATCTAGCAGTCAAAGACTACACAATTGATTTAAATTTTGAGTTGGCTCGAAACTTGTCACCAGTTTAACAATTTCAATTTCGGCAGCAATAACGCAACGCGTAAGAATTACAATCTTATCAGATCTGGCGATACCTAGCAACGAGGTCTCGAAAGGCAAAAACAGGCTCTGTCTTACAGTCCAAAAACTCTCGACTGAAATACTATCTAACTGATTTTCATTCTGGTGAGGAAACGGAAAGGAGAAGTTATAGTAAAGGCTGGAATTAGAAATAACTGGTTAATTAAAATAATAATAAGAAGAAGAGTACAATTTTAATCCCCATTATTTGAATAAATTTATGATAACCAAATATATAAAACTATTTCAACAAATGTATACACAAGTAATATTAAATAAAGCGTAATAATTTTCTGGCTGCATGATATGAGCAAGAATTATTCTGTTTATTTAAATGCCTTCATTGCGGTTAATTTAATGTATATACGATTTTTACGTAATTTAGGTTAGAAATTTTTACAACTGTTAAAAACTCTTTTCATTCTATTAACACACAAAGAAACTTTACAGGAATTTTACAGGAGCTTTACAGATCACCATAAGATAAATGCTAAGTGGACCATCGCACGGATGTGAATCTCATTCCAAATGAGCCAGATATTGGCAGTGCGTCTATATGATCTGGAATTTTCAAAGTATTATGACATACTTTTTAAAATTTTCTTTAACGTTGTGAATATGATTATTACTAGAGTTACTGGAGGTTTCAGTTGTAATTGAACTCACTCCCTGTGCATGCATAACATTTTCAAGAAGTCGGTTGGTCCCGGGTATATTTCAGAGAAGAAACTTTGTGAAATAGGATATGAAACAGGATAAAATCCTTCGTTAACTTATTTCCCCCCCCAAAAAAATCGCTTCCCCTCAATTTTAACATTGTTGGAAATTACTTTCCTCTTGTTCTGCCTATCCTTTTTCTCTGAGAATATTAATATCCTTGTGTATGGATGTGATCTAATTCCTCTGGTGACAATTGTACTATTGTGCTTTGTAAAAGAATGTGAATAGATTACATTCCTTAACATTGTTTCAGTTCCTCAAAACTTCGGGTAATGAGTCTGCATCAGTACAAACATTCCTTATTTTAAATTTAACTCTCGCTGCTTCTAATGAAAACATTCAATCCAGTGCCTTTCTGCATTTTAACGCCAATATTTCAGCCTTATATTTTTATAGATTAAGATAATTTAAGCCGGACTCGTATACAGTGTATGTCAGGTTTGAGAAAGACAGACAGACTGAATTCTAACACAGATCAAATGCGTCCATTAAAAAGCTGTTTAAAAAATATAGAGGCGGATTGAAAAATTCTATTTTTTTTGAATAAATATGCATCTGAATTAATTGCTTATATTAAAAATTACATATAGTTAATTGATTTTTTTCCTTTGTCTGCTCTCTTCTGTTATAGTATTTGAGGATTTATTCATTTATAATAATTTTAGTTGAAACAACTTTTCTTTTCACTGTCCTTTTGACCCACGCTTTCCTGCCAGAATGCTGATCAGTTAGCCCGTGGTTATTCAAATTAAGGGAGAAAGAAGTGCTATTTAAGCGAAGTTTTTGGAGTTGACTTTTAGAGCGTGTTATGCCTGCTTGAAGACCACGTCGTTACTTTGACTGAATAGCGATTTGATTCTGTGGTGCTGAGTACTTTCTACTCATTAGGCTTGCACCGCCGGCTTCTACGAGTATCTTCCTGCGTGATTAAAACATCCTGTAAGCCATCAGGCTAGCTTAATTACATTTTATTTTAAGTGTAACATTACTTGTTAATTTAAGCCAGAAATGTTGGCTTATGTAAACCCAAATGGGGTCGTCTACGAAACTCTTTGTGATTGAATAAAGGATCATTTACACTCTTCTTCTGACTTTGTCTGTATCCCAAGACCTGAGGATAATTCCTCTATGGTCTTCTTTAAGCTCATTAATTTATATTGCCAAAGAATAAGAGACTGTATAAGTGATTAGTATAGTTAGTAGTAAATAGGAGTCTGCAGTTCGATCCCTGTAAAAGCGCAGTTTTTTTTCCTGTTTACAGTTCAAAAACGCCCAAACAACTGCAGATAATAAAAACAACTAATTTTTAAACAAAATTATTATTGATCACTGCTGCTTAAGGCAGCATTTGAAATTTTCAATGTATTTCAGTTTTATAAATAACCATAATAGTTCAAGTGAGAACATGAAAGGTTCAGAGAACGTTCTGCAAACTATGTAAGAAATGAAAGCATTCATTCCATATAGTTTCGTGGTGAAATGGCCCTCACATCTGGCTGGAAAACTGCAAGCCTGTTACAAGAACTTCGGAAAGGCACAGATGATAATCTGAGATTCTTCTCAGGAAAAGCTAGTGATTGTACAATATGCGCATTCGTTATGTTTGTTGCCGTTTTTCTGAACACATTTTGCTAATATTGAATATATTGCTTTTTCTTGCTCATTTCTATGTAGTGTAAGTGTTTCAAGCAGCTAATATTATTATTACCGAAACTACACTTTTAATAAAGACATTAGGTTAATTTGAAGCATTACACCACAAAGGCCTGCTAAGAAGGCGGTAGAAATACTTTATATACTCTCCATTCTAAAGGGAGACTGGGGATTAGGGGACCCAATCGCCAAATCCTGGTGGTGGAGAATCATCGTCCACCAACGTTTTTAGTTCGGACGCACTGTAGAGTCATTAGGATTTTTTTTGAAGCAGGAGACATGAAAAATGAACAATGCCCTCGCCGGGGCTCGAACTTCGGACCTCTCGAATATGCGCCGAGTGTGCAGGCCATTACACCACGAAGGCATGCTAAGAAGGCAGGAGAAATACATTATAACTCTAATAAATCCTTAGTAAATAAACTACGTTAAATTTATTTTCGAGCCACTGAAGTCATGGAGGTTTGTAAGTGTATTGTGTCTGGTGGCAAAGGAGCATTCAAAATACGCGGAGAGCCGAAAATACTGCTGAGAAGTTAGTTGGAAAGAGGGGGGAAACCTAGTACCTCCCCCGGATAGCCAAAACTGGGGTGAAAGCTTACCATTACCTAAATTCAGCAATACCTCAATCACCTGCAGTACTACAGACATGCTGGTCTTGCTTCCACCTATACCTGCAAAATTATTTGATCTTTTATTGAGTAATTACACGATCGTCATCATGCAAAGGAAAGGAGATAAAAAATCATATTCTCTTAAAATTTTAATTTCGTTTTTAGTGTGAAAATAATATCCATTTTTTAAAAACATATGTTGCCAGTATCGCAGTAGATACACTCCTAGTTACCACTACAGAATAAAAAAGCACGAAAGAGAAAACTATAATGTTTCAATACACTACGTAAATTATACTTCATTTTTAAATATTTGCATATTTTTATATTTCTGTGATTAATGATTTGCACCAAATAATTTTCCTATATGTTATGTGCCATTAGAAGCTTTCATCCTTTTCATATTCGGTTACGAGTAAAACGTCTGATATGAATATACGGCGTTTTAAAATTTAACGGCTATGCAGGTTTAAATAATTTAATTTTGTTTTTATCAGGAAAATATCTGCGTTCTTGAAAAAAGTGCAAGAATTCTCGTTTCTATTCCATTGTTTTGAAAGATTTGGTTATTCAAGTTTAAGAAGGATAGTTATTTATTATTTAAATCGTTGATTCAACACGGAAGTATTTTTACATTTTCTACAAGTCTATGTTTTAAAACAGAATACAGACAAACTCGTCAAACGAAACATGATGCATGTTAAAACACGCTAGCTTTTTGGGGGAGATTTTCTATATAAATCAGTAACTTTTATAATTCACAGTTTTTAAATATAAATGCAAAACTTTAAAGTACGAATGTAAATATACGCATTAAAATGTATCTTGCAGAAAGAAAAATGGAAGCAGAGCGGGATGCGTAAACATAAACACTGTTTCGAACGATGCAAACTGACTTTGGTTAAAATAAGCAATGCAAAAGAAATAAAATGCTTGAGATATGCATCCCTTAACTTTAGGAAAAGGTTTATTTGTAAAATGCCCTGCCGAATGAAAGAAAGTTAGCAAATAGCGAAAATAGCAACGGTTAACTGGGTAAGATGTTGATAATTGGCAGCAGTACCATTTATATCTAAAGTTTGCTTACTTTAGAAAATATCTTGCACTATGGTACTTAAACAACAAAAATATATTCCTTCTTTTTGGTATAGATACTATATTTTATGATTCCTTTGTTCGTATCTTTATAGCACAGCAACGTTAGATTTATATGAGCCAGACATGCACTAAAAATTGTATATAAAATTTGCACTTCTTATTTCTGCTGTCATAAAATACACATTGCTAAATTTCGTACACATTGCTAATCAGTAATTTTCGTTTCCTGCCCAGAGATTAAATGAATTGTTTCTAAGATTCCGATTTTGTATTCTTCTTTAAAAAAATGTTGCTTTGCTAAGTACCATCTGTTCCGATATAATCTTCCGAAACACTATTCCATTTTGCTTGGTCAGATAAAACAGACAGCTAAACAATTAATCTAACCCTGTCGAATTATCTATATGGGAAATTAATTTATATTCAAAATATCTGTGAATTAAAACCGTACTGATTATTAATAACCACATAAATAAAGCTTTTTCTCACAGTTTGTGAATTAATTCCAACTTAGGCTCATAAAAAGCTATTAAAATTTAAATCTGTAGGTAAATGTTTTACAAAATAAATAGTAGTTTTTTTAAAGTACTTTACAGGCTGATTCAGAAATATAACTACATAGCTGAAACAAGTGGCGGCTCGTAGCTAAAATTAGTGGGGGTGCTGTTCCAAAAATTTTAACCTTTGTTTTAGTTGTTTAGTGGAAGAATGCCTTTCCATTATATCAATACATATAAAGTCACATATTTCCTTAGCTTCCGCCATCAGTGTCTTTGAAGAATTTTCGCAGTACTTTGAGTTTCTTAATTCTAAAACAGCAGTTTTGAAATTTGTGATGTATTCATTTACTTTAAACACACTAATTTCTCTGCATTGCATTTGGTTATATATTATTTCAACATGAGGCATAATCTGATAAAAAAGCTCTACCCAAAACTTGAAATTATCATCATTTAGATATTTTGAAATTCCTGTTGCCTCTGCAATAGTTTAATCTGCCTTTGATGTTGACTGAGTTTCAGTAAGGCAATTTTTTAAAGGTTGCAAATTTTCATGAACTGTGTTTATGGTCCGTATGCTGAAGTTCCACTTTGTGGAGGAAGGAACATGGAATGCTAACGGCCATATGCTTCTTTAGTAAAAATTTTAACCTTTGTTTTAGAATTGTGTAAAGGGAAACAAACATGTATAAAAAGAAAATTTATTGAAACTTCCATGAAATCTTGCAAGAGAAAAATTAAACATTTCTTAATTACTTAAACCTAAATTGTTACAGTTCAATCTTTATCTGGTCATTTAAAAATGAAACACATTCTTCTTGTCTTAATTTGCGCGAAAAGATCAGTAATTTTCTCCTTGATCTGTGGATGACAACTGAGAAAATTTTTCTATATTGCAAGCACTGCAAGCGCATTTAGTCTCTGCGAATTTATAGTGCTTCTTAGAAAAGTTTTTATTATTTTCAATGATAAAAAGCAGCGTTCTGCATCTGATGTAATCATAAGAACTGTCAAGAGAATTTTTATCAGTTTCGTAATTTCACTGAGAACATCATCTAGATTATTTTCCAAGATAAATTTCAGTATCTCAATTAATCTTCAGTATTCATGAATATCAGACCTACAATGGTATACTTTTAGTTCAGTTTCAAGCTTTTCTTTGTCAGTCATTAGATATGCTTAAGTCGTCAGTACTATTTATTCTGCAGGATAATCTTTCCTAAAACTAGGGAAGCATTTCTTGTTGAACAATTTAGCAGCTGCTAAGTGTTTAGTGGAAGAATAGCTTTCCATTATATCAATACATATAAAGTCACATGTTTTCTTAGCTTCCGCCATCAGTGTCTTTGAAGAATTCTCACAGTACGTTGAGTTTCTTAATTCTAAAATAACAGTTTTGAAATTTGTTATATATGCATTAACTTTAAACACACTAATTTCTCTGGATTGCATTCGGTTATATACTATTTGAACATGAGGCATAATCTGATAAAAAAGCTCTAACCAAAACTTGAAATTATCATCATTTAGATATTTTGAAATTCCTGTTGCCTCTGCAATAGTTTAATCTGTATTTGATGTTGATTGAATTTCAGTAAGGCAATTTTTTAAAGGTTGCAAATTTTCATGAACTCTGTTTATGGTCCTTATGTTGAAGTTCCACCTTGTGGAGAAAGAACGTGGAATGCTAACGGCCATATGCTTCTTTAGAATGGACACACGTTGCGTAGAATGGACACACAAAAATGAAATTATAGTTTCACCCTGAAACTATAATTTCATTTTTTCCTTTCAGATAAGAGTGAAATGTTCGAGAGTTATTACCAATATAGCTCTGACCATGCAACTGCAATTGATAGTTCCAGAACGAGAGATTATATACCATAATAATAATGAGGCAGAGACTGGCGAGAATAGAAATAGCTTAAAAGATGATTTTCCAGCAGTACCGATACAGCAATATCTATAAAATTGTATAGGCGTTGACAGTTAGACCTGAAATTCAAAAAGGTGAATTTGTAGAGTGTTGCCTATTGTTCTATTATTTGAAGAACAGACTTTATCATAGCTATAATAGTATAATTTCTGATACACTTGATATGTAGAAAGACATTAGAAAAAGATTTCTCTAGGTACCTCCTTTATCGCATTTCCTCGCGTGTTTTTCCCATTTATTTTACTAATTTTATCTCGAAAACTGAGAGGCGAAAAATTTAATTTCCGAAGGATGCAGCTGCTGTAAGAACATAAAACGCGAAAAAAAGTCATGGATAATTTACCACAATATTATTTTGTAAAGTCTGTGTCGTAAACTTTTAAAAGTATTCTTGAAGAATTATCTTTTAGCCTTTGTGAAACTAAACAGAGATCAGAAGAAGGGTGCATAAGATGTTTTATTCAAGGATAAAATTAACAAATGACCCAAGTTAGGTTACAGGAAGCCAAACTTCTGGATTAATAGAAATACGTAACAAATAATAATTTCAAGGTGTGGTAGGGTAACATAACGGCTCACAGAACACTGTTAATGCAAGTTGCTAATAATCATAGCACAAAGTGGCCTGGAATAGGCAGACACGCTCTAAAACTAACTTCCGAAACTTTTGCTTAAATAACACTTCATTCCACCTTAATCTGAAAAGAACTCTCGCTATCTCATTTACATTCTAGTACGTCAAGATAGGTGAAAAGAGAGTAATAGGAAAAGCCTTTTTAACTTCAAATGAACTATTAGTTAAAAATAAAGAAATAAAACTCAAAATTTCTTTAAAAGAAACCTACAGTCTAATAAGAGTACGTAGCAATATCAACAGTTCAATATCTAATAAGATATATTCATTTCTACTTCTTGTATTTTGAATTTCGCCCACTCTTATTGCTGATTGGCCTTAGATCGTCCATAAATAATTAGACAAGTGGATTGTGCAGCTGATTCAGCGAAATAGTACACTGAATGTCAGTTCGGGTTTGCTTCGCAGTGTTAGGTCGTTTCTAGTATTAGGATGACATAAAATCTAAGAGTTAGAAGGGAACGAATCGGCGTCACCTAAGTAGACCAATCCATTTCAAAATTTAGGGGCGTTCGTTCTGCGAAGGCATTGGGAAAGAAGAAAATTACAGTAATATTTTTAAAATTTTGAGAATGTGCATGCGAGGAAATGTATGCACGTTCTCAAATGGTATGTATGCGAGGAATGTATGCGAGGTAATGTATGTATGTTTGTATGCAATCAAGTTCATTAAAACTTCATTAACTAAAGTTCAGAAAAACTAACAAATGCTAAGTGGATAAGCTGTGTACAATATGCATTGAAAATGCAATTATTAAAGTATAATTTTAAACTTCATTCAAGTCCTAGTACTTCTCTTAAAGCTCGATTTATTTTTATACAGGAAAAGATAGGTTAATAAACTGGTGATCATTAATTAAGGAAAAATCACAGAAGTGACGATTACTCAAAAAGTTACATTAGAATTTAATGAAACTGACCCACAGTATACAACATATAGTAAGATGTAAATTAACATGAAAAGAAATTACCAATATGATCTCCCTTAGAAGCAATATAACACATAGAGTGATGGGCGATGCTGTCAATAATGAAGTTCCGTAGGAAGTGCAAGCCATTGCTCTTGCAAAGCAGTCGCAAGAGTCTCAAGAGGAGGACCGAGAGCAGATGCATGCCTTCTTAAAATATCCCAAACATACTTAATATGATTCAGGTCCGGTGATCGAGCTGAGCATTTCATCCGCTGAATTGTTTGCTGCTGAAGATAATCATCCATGATGCGAGCCCTGTCACAGTCTAGCGTTGTCGTTCTGTATCAGGAAATTATCACCTATTGCCCGGCTTGAGCATTCATGGTTCCATGTGGAAAGACATGAAGGTCTGTGCGTCCACCCGAAGAGATACCACCCCAAACATTGACTTGACTTCTCCGTATGCATCTCTTTGACGGTTGTTTGATGGATGTTGACGGGTTCCAAGTTCTCTCCAAATCAAATAACGCCCACTATCGCTTTGGAGGCCAAACCTAAGCTCATCCGTAAAGAGAGCAGCCCATTAATCAGCTGTCCAGTGGACATACTCACGTATCTACCTCAAACGTTCCCTTGCTTCGCGTGCAGATTTCCTTCTTAAAGCCTTCTACGGACGGTTGACGTTGACACCCCTTTCCAATGGCTGCGTTAAGGGAGGAGGATTCGGAGCTGAGGTTCTATTCTTTCATGAGCATAACGACAAATACCGATCATCTGGCCTCACCGTAGCGGTTGGCCGTCCTTGGCTGAACCTCCTGGATACCGCATCTGTTATAAGAAATTCTCGCCAAAGTTTTTGAAACACAGAAGGACTCACATTTAGCCATCTATCTACGTCTGTTTGACTTTGTTCTGCCTCTAGTCTGGAGGTCTGGAATGATGTCTGGAGGTCATTGTTACGAACTGGCTTTTCCAGATTTCTTATTTCATTATCACAGAAATTTATAAGCTTTGTCACAAACATGCGATTATTTTTCTGGCAGATGACGTATTTTGATTGCATTGCCACTAATTTGCATAGTGCAGTTTTATTCAGCATTTTTTATTTGTCAACATATTCCAATTTTTATGGACTGGCTTCTTTTTATACTAGTTATCACTACTTTTGTGATTTTCTTTAATTTTTGGAAGCTAGTATATTATGATATTTGTAACAAAACATTTTGTGTTCCTCGAAATAAGCATTCAAATAGCAAACGCTTCATAACAAAGCTTATAATTCTATAGTGTGAAATATACTTAATTTTCAACTGACAGCAGACAACTCAAATTAAATTACAATAAGCCAAATAAAGTATGAATTAGCCACTACTTAGAGTTTTCAACTAAATTAATTAACTGAATTAAACACGAATTTAAACAAATACTTCTCGTAGCAAAAGCCTTGCAAGGATGAGGATGTTTTTCCTGCAGCTAAACTTCAGTATGTTGACGTTAAAGCTAAGCACCTGGTCAGCCTGCATGACATTTAAATTTGTAATTAAACTACTAGCAGCAGAGTTACTTATCTACGTTTGGCTTTCAAGCGGTAGTTGCACCAGCTACCGCGTTTACAGAGACAACGCCTCACAGGGACAACGGAGATGCGGCTGATGAGTCAAAGTTAAGTTTAAATTCCTACTTTTAAGCATGTCGCGTTTCTTTAAATTTATATAAATTTTTCGTCTAAGCCCAATTTCTGACAAAAGAAAACACAACAACAAAAAAAAGCGAGAGAATCTAATTCAAAACCTACGGATTAATTTAATTTAAGAATAATACAGTAACAAGCTGACTTAGTGGAAAGTCAAATTCGTTGCTAATAATAATCTTGTAAAATGTTTAATCTTTTAGGGAGAATTTCTTATTTCAATTCTTTAAATACAAATACAAGCATTCTTAATTAATTCTTTTAAAATGGTTTTGATATAAATAAAAATTATTAAAAATTTTAGTGCACTTCTGAAGCTAACCTTTAGTCTTTCTTCCATTTGTGAGCGCTGTTCTTATTACTTCCCTTATTAAATCTATGTTTGTGCCATACATAATGTTCTTTTTAAATAGTTTTATTTATAGGATTTGGGAAAGTAATAAAACCTGAGCCTCATTAGTTGCTAAATGTTTAGGACACAAGCAGTTGTTAAAACTTTTGCTCATTTTAGTTTCGTGGACGTTGTTGAAGGAAGGAAAGTTTTCATAATTACCTTATCGGTGGGATACGATCGTCACGTATAATGACATCATAAACACGTCGAAGCGTCGTTGAAATAAAACATAAGCGGATTTCGCCAATCCCGAAGATCGTTCACCAACGAGAGGAATTCTTGAAGGGAAAGTGGTATGATGATGTTTTCTTCTCCTCTGGTTCCCGCGAAATAATATTAGCGAGACCGAGATTAAATCTTTTAAAGAATGGAAGGCAATAAAAAGGCAATGGAGATTAAGAAAATAAATTCAATGGCGATTAAAGAAAGGGAAAAAATTTTACGATTGTATAAAATTCGTAAAAACGGATTTCGGCAGATTAAGCTTAAAAAGCTATAATAAAATAAGCTTTATTTAATTTCAAATACTTAACTAAGTTTTGTTAGTAATGCATTTAAATACATAGTATTGCACCTTTCTTTAAAGAAATAATCATATTCGTTTTAAAAAGTGATTAATTTCTAAAGTTCATTAGAAAGTCTTTTTAAAAACACATTTAAAACAACAATAAATTTGATTAAAAGAAGGTAATGTTTCAAATATTCTACAAATTTTCATTATAAATTTGAATCATTTATAAAACATTTTAAAATAAAAAAAATATTTTGTCTCACGTATTACTGCTCTGAAATGTAATATATGCCTTTGTTACAAATTTTGTATATAGATAGATGATTTTACTGCAGTTATGTGTAACTTTGTTGTATTTTTCTGTGTAACATGAAAAATAGAGAGGGAGAAGCTATTCCGGAAAAGTAAGAATACAGGTGCAAATCTATATATTTATATTGAATAAATGGGTATTTTGATAATTTGGCACTGAATAATATTTAACACTAAGTAGATGGGTATTTCAGTAATTTGGCAAGTTGGCAACGGTTTTGGCGACTAATTTTTGTCACCGAATTTGGGGAGAAATCGCCCAAAATCGTCAAACGTGGCCACCATTTCGCGACATTTTTGTTCAATCTCTGTATCATCTTAATAGGTATTGTAATTGAATAAATGTAAATTGAATAAAACCGTAATTCGACTCTCATGCGCTTTGCATTATGCTGTGTTTAATGTTCATATTACTTTGAAATGTAACCACTAACTTTGGGATACTGTGAAGCGTTATACGACTATCTTTATGAAAAATTCCAGAACACTAAAGTGTTTCTTTGATAAATAAATTTTATTAAACTATCGTGGAACCAGTGTGCATTCAATCTATTACGAACCCGTAGACACGCACCACTTTGTTTTATTGTTAAGAATAAAATCCTCTTCTAAAAAAATTCGAAACGTTTTTTGTATTACATTAGTTTACTTTTACATTTTTAATTAAATTTATATTTGAACAAGCAGAACCAATCCTATATTGACATAAAAATATATATTCCTGAGGAAATTAATCGAGTCGAAAATTTCAGTGTCCTTTATTAGAAACGAAACCTTAAGAAATATATATAAGTTTATTATTTGAATCCATAACTGGGTATTTAAATATATAAGATATGTAAAACGAGAGCAAAAACATAGGCCGATCCACAGTTTTTCACAAAATTATATTCTTTTGATTTTAGCTGCCTTATTACTTCCCCCACCTGTAAATGATGTTTTTAAGAGAATTTCACAATTTAATATTCTTTTAGTTGAAAGCGATAGTCATTGTATGAAAACACATACATTTGTTATTTCTAACTGTAAAGAATTAAAATGAATGAAGCTAATGAATTCAGCTAATGAAGCTTCAGCTAAAGCTGAGGCGTCATTTAATCCTATGCCAACAGTCCGAAGTGCAAAACTGATTTCAGTTTCAGCGTACCTTATTTAATCTCGGTCATGTGGTTGTATATTTAATAACGGTTTGCATATTTAATAGCCGTCATCACCACATGCGTTTGACGGAGATAATAAATTGACAAAAACTTTAAATGAAAAATAAATATAATTTAAAGAGATCAAGTGACAATTAAAGTAAAGCAATAATCTCCAACTAGCATGAGCCAATATTTTAGAGGTATATGGAAAAGGATTACTAGTGGCGTATTTAAAGCCATTTATTACTTTTACAGTTGGGATATGATACGTAGTTCAGCCCATATCTGAAGGTAAATAAACGAAATAAAGTAGTTATAAATCAAAAAGGTAAGAAAGAATATTTTAATGAATCTTTAACCACATAGCAAATTTATATTATTAGTTTTAAATAATGCAATTAAATACCACCACAATAAGTAATAAAAACAGATTTGGTGCTGCGCACTTAGCTTGTGCCACGTACTAGCTCTTAACTAGCATTTTGTACGTGACCCATGTGTATATGCTTTAACATTAGATATACATATTGTAAGCGTGTATTTATTCTTTCCTATTTGTACCTTTGTAACTGCAGTTATTATTGTAAAATGTATTGTAAACATCCTTTTATTAATTCTACGGTGTATTTTATAAATATATCATAATTTCACAAAATACTGAATGTGAGCTATCAGCATAAGTCACAAGAAAAGGAAAGCGGATATAAGAGGGAAAAAGTTTTAAAACGACAAGTTGAACTATTTAAGTATTTTATAGAAAAGAATACAGATACATCAGTATTTATAGAAAAGGATGCAGATACAGGAAAGAACAGAAAGTCGACGAACTGTGCTCGGTGCATAACAGAACGGAGATGAGAAAAAGAAGAAAATGAAATGGAATTGTAAACGCTTATGCGAAAGAAATAACAGAGGCATCAACAACAGCTATTAACAATTTTGATAAAAATTTTAAATACCGTTTTAATCGCTTTTTCCATGTCAAAATTGCTTAGATGGAGATATATGTATCTATATATTCATATCTATCTATACTTTTATATATATATATATAAATATATATATAAAATATATATATATATATACATACATATTATTGTCAGCACATATTACTTCCATTATGCAAGATTTTATAATTCAAGACAAATCTTTGTAAGTACATGTTTGACCAACAAATCGGAAGTAAATGTTGCAGAACCTGGAAAGAAAACCACGATCATTAAAAAAGAGGTATTTTATTGTACAATAGCGAGCACTGAGAGGAAGTTAAAGAGACTTAACGTACAGGAAAGTTTAATGTGTAGAGTCATTAGGTTATTTTGAGGCAGAAGACACTAACAATGAGCAATGCCTTCACCGGGACTCGAACTTGGACCTCCCGAATACGCGCCGAGTGTGCTTCAGTTACACCACGAAAGCATGCTGAAGGGAAGAGAAAATACCTTACAAATTTACAGTGACATAGAAAATTAATTTATAGGTATGCATGCGAATATGTTCAGAAAGGAGATTAGAAAAGTGTTAAACGTGAATGTTAAATGGAACCCAAAACCTTCTCCTAAAAAGTAGTAAAAAGTTCTATACACTGTGGTACCGTTAGTAAAATGTTCTATATACTGTGGTACAAATTTTGAAACTCCCTCTTTAAAAGCAGGAAAATATTGAAAAAAGATATATCGAAAAGTGATTGCAATTATAAATGCTTTAGGGAAACTTGCATAGCCATAATACAATAATGAACATCTCAGATTATTTACTTTGGACTATACTGAAAAGTAGATCTTTGATTCCCACCATGGTAATCTCTAATTCACTTTGCACCTGAAGGTAATCTTTGATTCACATTGTATTTGAAGGAAAATTCACAGGATGGTAAAAAATGTATTTAAGCATGGAAGAAAAAATGCATTACTTACGGGAATGAAAACAATATTTAAATATTTTATTCATCTTATCTTATCATTGTGTAACTTTGTTTTCATCTTGAGTCGTAAATCATATGAGATCGTTACATTTAGGTCATTAAATAGTGATGTAAAAACAAACATACAAAATTTAAATTAATAAGGTACATGACTACCCATACCTTTAGACGACATTCCAAAGAGTTTCAAAGGGATTAATGTTTGGGAATACTGCAGAACTCCATATGAGAAATGCTTTTACTCTCCACGTACTCATAAGGATGCTGGATCGACAGGAAAGGGGAAAACTATCTATAAACAGGAAATCAAGTCCGACTGCTCCAGTGAGTTTTACAATGACTTTATTCCTGATAATGCGCAGCCGTCAGAGAAACGACTTTGAAGATGTGCTGCGGATCGCCATATCCCATTGAAATTTCAGCTGACACCATTGATGTCTGAATGTGTGATGTTCGATGATGTTTTGGGCCTAATTTCGCGTGCCTTGTTCTGTCAGCGTAAAATGGATTCTTCGGTGAAACAAGATGTTGCGCCAGTCTGAGACAGTCCAGTTGAGATGCTAACAACACTCCTTTAATATTGCCCTTTTGTACTAGGCGTTTAGAGGAATATAAACACTTGGTGCTCGGGCGTACAATCCTTTCGTGTGAAGGCTTCGGTGCACAGACTAGCAGGTATTTCTTACCAAGTGACGCTGTAACCATGGATGTAACAACTGGTCGCCGACTCCTCTTGACTACTATCGGAGTACTGAACTTCAGAATATATATCGATCTTCAGGAGGAGTGGTAACCCTTGTTTGATTGGTTACAGGTTGCCGGACAACTATTTAGAATTTTTGTTTCGTATCCGAAACTTTACTGAATGATTAATGCCAAAGAAAAGAGCGGTATCTTCGATTGATGGGTGAAGTTAGCCTGAGAGTGGTTATATGATAAGTATTCTAAAAGTTAAATCATATACCTTAATGCAGTCTCATGTATCTTAGATTTGTAATACTGTAACCGTGCTTGTTAAGTCCTAAACTTACATCCAGTGTTCTCTATCTGAGCACAGGACCATCAGTGATCTCGCTTAGTCTGTGATTAGCACAAGACTGTGTAGCCTGTGAGGACCTATGCATCGCTGTAAATAGCCTTGTAAATTTCTTATTCATCATGTGTTTGTAGTAGTCTGTTATGCCGGCCTTCCTGCGGAGATGGCGCAGCAGTATCAGATCGCTTCTGCAAGGACACGAATGCTGTGAGGCAAATTTTATAGCCGTCTCTTCTGCAGCGTAAAGTAAAAGTAAATGTGCGCATGATAGTGTACCAGTGCTCAATATCTGCCATTCGTCTTCTTTCAGCCATAAAAACATGGAATGTTATCAAAATGTTTCCTGCGAAAGCTATAAACACTTCATTTTAGTATTTAAACGAACCTCCTCAAATCCTTCAGATTTCCGGCATCTTCAATGACTGCCTAATCAACATATGTCGTGGAGTCAATTGTTATTGGTTGTAATATACGATACTCGCATACTGCCAAACGTATTTGAAATGGTTTTCAGTCACTAAAATTCACCTGCGCTTTCGAGAATTGATGATTTTTGTTAACTGCTAACTCTTGGAAACTAACATATTATATATTAATTGAATGGTTAGTGAAGAAACGACAGTAGTTTTTAAATCTAGAGTCAAAAACTTAAAAAATATTTTCCGTAACTGTTGATTTCACGCCTAATGCGCTGTTGATCAATTTAACATCATACCGAGCTATATGTTAGACAGAAGGAATGACAGTGCTAGACTAACTAAATTTGTTAAATATAAATATTAAAGACTGTAGAGGTCAAAGCCATGATAACGCAACAAACATGGCTGGCCAATGTAAAAGTGTGTGAAAAAGATTTAAACAATATATTGGGATAGCGCATTATGGGCCTTATGCAACATATTCACTCAACTTAGTTGGAAATTTCGCCGCTCAATATCGAGACCGAGCTACATTAAATTTTAATTTAGTGTTAAGAATTTATAATCTTGTTTGCATCGCCTAGCAATTGGAACGTTTTGGATTCTAAAATTGTTGAAAATGCGAAGTATTTTCTGTTAAAAAACTACATGATAACAGGTGGGCACATTCAACACATGTGATAAAAGTAATTCGAAGTACGTAATTTTAATGAAATATGAAGGGTCTTGGTTTCTTACTTTTAATTGCAAAACTTTTCTATTCAAACCAAAGCAAAGCATTGCGAGATAATAAAATTGGAGTTTGTTCTAATCATCATTATTTGGGACAAAATACTAACAAGAATGAATGTACCCCTCAAATCCACACAAGATTCTAGCAATAATTTAACAACATATATAAGCTTCGTACAAAGTTTATCCCAATACATATATAATTCAAGGAGCAAATATAATGAAACTGAAAATCAGGCATGAGCGTTAAATTTTATTTTAATACTTAAAAAAAACCTCGGATACGTAATTTTGGATGAAAATACCACAGATAAAGATACAAAATTAGGAAAGTAAGTGCTGACGCCTCTTGACGTGCTCTGCCCGAGCACTCCCGTCTGTTTTAATCAAGTCTTAAATTCATGTTCTTACTAAAAGCACGCAAAAGAAATTTTTCTCCAAAAATTATATTCTTTTTGTTTAAATTCGTAAAGAAAGATGTTTATTCAGAAATAAGTATTCTGTTAAACCCGAGTTTCTCTTTCATAAAATTATATGAAATGTTTTAAAACATTAAGTTTAAAAACAGAATAAAGGTTTAATATTTTAAGATTACATGATTCAAATTCAGTAACTATTAAAATTGTTTCTACATAGAATTAATGCCTAATTAGAATATCCTTTGAATGTATTCACAGATCAATATCATTTGAATCAAACTTTCCGTAATGAATATTAATCAAACAGTGTATTAGATACTCAGCTATGATATGGAGAAAATGGATTCATTTATTATGAAATAAACAAATGCTAACAAAGCTATTCAAAGCTGAGATGCCTGTATATTGCTTAAGAATGATTATAGCGGAGGAAAAATCAGTTGGTTTCAAAGACCTGGATCCAAATAAGGCAAACTCTACTTACTTCAAATGCGTTAATAGTTAAAAATAAGGGCAATCAATCATATTCTTCAAGAAAAGTAATTAAGGGTTTTGAGAAATTTCATTTTGTTGGTTATATGAAATATACAGAAAAAGGAGAATCTCTAAAAATTAAGTAAGAATGGTTACGATCTTCTCAAATAAGGTAGCTGTATCAAATAGAAGCAGAAAATGTTAATAGATTATTTATTTTATACACATAAATATATATTTAATATTCTTTCTTGTAAGCAACAATTAATTAAATTAGAATATTTAAAACTGATGCAAAATTTTCTTTAAACTGTATTGTTAATTACATATGGTTTTCCAAATTAAAGAGAAATTTTACTTTAAAAAATTTTATACAGAATAATAAAAATCGTATTATAATTTATAATAAAACTATTTGTTAGAACTGAATTTTAATTTAAGAAGGCTGTTAGGTTAAATAATTTTCCTTGAAATAAATGTTACGTTAGATAACTTAAAAACCGAATTATGTTGTCAAACTGAAAAATTACTTAGTTAAGCCAGATAAAAGAATCAAAATCATTTCGGAATGACTTATTAAATGCTTATAATTACATTCAAACGCAAAAACATAGATGTTTTATTAACTAATAAAAGAAAAAAAGAAAGTTTTTTTTATTATAAATCAAGTTTGGTACAGTTGACAGCTACATCTAGTAATGAGCTGAAGGAAATGTTTCAAAATATATGTTAATGATTTCTCAAAGGCTGCTAAAACCAGTGTTAAAGTAATAAATTATAATTAACTTGCAAAGTGGAATTAATAACAGCAAACAGTAATTTAAAATAAAATAATCTTTGCCTGATTAATAGAATCATATTTATTTTAGCAAAAACAATTTATTCAAACATGAGCTCACAAAAACAAAAACATTCATGGATCGTTTATAATCATCATAATTCGATCATGGTAATTATATATTTACTCCCAAAATATTTGACCTTTGACTTCTCTATTAAATAAGACAAAACAACGCTTACATGAAATCAAAATTAATAAATATGCATTTAAAGAATTATAATGACTGTTTTAAGGTTATTTTCGCCTGTAATACATGCATTTATTTTTTTTTAAATTAACGCATTTTGAAAGAGATTAGATCTTTCCTGAACAGATGGATAGAGTTTTTTTCTTGAATAAAATTATAAACAAATATTATGATTTCATTTCTTCCTTAAAGCTATTTAATTTGTTTTATGGCGATGCACTTGCTGTAGAGATTAAACATAATTCGTATAGATATTTAATTCCATAATCAGTATTCAGATATTCATGTTAACAACTGGTGTTTTGTTATTAAAATGAGCAATACAATGGAACTTCATTTCTAGGACTATTCATGTATAAAGTGGGTGAGTGAGTGCACCGCTATGATGGCTTTCGACCACGGAAGTGAACCAAACAGAATTATATACTATCATATCGGGAAAATTTCCAAAGTTATAATGTTGAATATTATGTACCAACAGCAGGTTCTGTATTTTACAAAGTCTTTCTTATCTAAAATTAGTTTATATCAATAATCGTACTGAGTAACTGAACAGTCGCTCAGATTTATACTTCTTGCTGAATGAAAACGAGTCTTATTATTCTATGATAAACTTACCAATTGTTCGGGAACTACTTCGCTTGATAACTGCAGATTCCAAGCGTTATCCTGATTATCTGCTTTAAATTCTGCTGATTTCAAACAGAATATTATTCACGGTGGTTTCTGCTTTCGCCGTGTCTTGAAAGTTTCTCTATTTTACCAAGGGATACACTGTTTTTGAGTGTGTTAGACATCCGCATTGCCCAAGCACAGTCTGCTGGTTTCTTAAAATGCCAGGTTTTTGTATTAACACAATGAAAGTAATAGTGGTCCGGTTCAGCTTCTTCTTCGCATTCGCTGAAGGGAGTATTCTTGAGTCTGTTGATGTAAACTAGTCTATTGAGGTAAATTGGGAATGGCCCATGACCTGTCGGGAATTGTGCTAGCACGATGGGTCTTAATTTCCATGTTAACTTTTGGCAATAAGGGAAATCTCCTTTGTTCTTCCTCTGCCTCTGAATATATACTAAGCTAATTTTAGAGAAAGCTTATCAAAGTTGCTCTTTTAATGTGAGTTCAAGTATTTTTAGGAGGTTCTTCTAGTAATTCCGTGTCATTAACTGCTTGTTTGGCCAGAAGGTCAGCAGCTTCGTTGCATTGAATTCCTGTATCAAAAGGAGACTATTTTAGAGTGGGTCTTTGTGAGAAACCTTTGTGAAAACCAGAAGCTGTTTTTGAATTCGATATATCAAGGGACTCCGGCTGTTTTGACCTGTGAACGCCCCATACATGACGCCGAACTGCTGAGCATGGAGAATTTCTATTGCTGAAATGTGTTAGCGCACCTAATTGCAGTGCTAATAGCTAGAACCTCTGCTTGGTATACTGAGTTGTTCAGTCCTAGTTTCCCTTTTCCACACAAATGTTACGATACTATTTTTCAGTAGGCGATACTATTTTTCAGTGTTTTCGGCCCAGTAGAACGGGAGATATGGAACTGTCCCATTTTTTTTCTCACTGTACGTTCAACCCCCGAAATTGCCGCTCCAAATGTGAATACTCTTTCTGTAATGATTATATGCAAAATTTTTAATAGCCTAGACGAGATCCCCATTCATGTGAAGTTATAAGTCTCGCGTTGTTGCTCAGGTTGCTAATTCGAGTTTTAAGATTCGCGACATGTGGCATCCAGAAAAGTTTGCTGTCGAGTATTAGCCCAAGATATTTCAATTGAAAGAAACTTTTTACCGGTATCTCACGGAGTTTACAATTGGTTTGCGTCTAAGCTGTCTGCTGCGTCCTATGAGTAAAGCTTTAGTTTTCTGTGCCCTGGTTCATTGGAAGAATAGATCAAGACAGTACTTAGACCTCATTTCGCCTTCCTGCCACAACTAGCATAAAATTGTCCACTCAGGATATAATTCGAGCATAGTCTAGGATCTGAAACGCCGTGTTTGTTACTATATTCCACAGGTTTGGTCCTAGGCATGACCCATGTGGACACTCTGTAGAGGCATTTTTGACATAGATGCCACTTTCTGATGTCACTTCTACACTTCGATCTTAAGTACGAGCGAAGGAGAATTTTAGGTACGAGCAAATAATGGCTGTGGGTGGGACAGGCCATATTGTGCAGCAAATGTATTACGTTTGGATAATAAAGGGAGTGGAAGATCCCTTGATATCAATGGCTATTGCCAGCGAATGCAAGTCATTATCATTGCTCTATTGGTTAGTGGCCAATATTCTTTTATCGTATGCTCGGTTGATCAATATTGGTTGGTGTGCAGAGGGCGTTGGTCCTTTGCAGAAAAGCTAAGTCTGGAAAGAATTACTCGTTCCAGCACCTTACGAAGCGCTGGTAGTAGACAGACTGGCCTGTTAGATGAAGGAACTGCCGGAGTTTTGCCAGATTTTAGAAATAACGGTACCTCCCTACTTCATATACTGGTGAAATAAATTAAGAGAATTTGCATATTTTATCGAATTCCATGAAAAGAACTGAACTGAAGGAAAAACCACTGCTTCTAGATCAAAATGCAAATCTTGTACGGCAAATATGTAAGCGCACACGTGTGTGTAGGCGGAGCCAGCAGGAAAACAGGCTTTATAAGAGCGTGGAGGGTAAGACGAATTGCGTTCGCTAACACAGCTTGGCGAATTTCTTGGTGTTATCTTCCATCAATCGGTTAAATTGGCATCGGAACAGTAAAAATGAGTAACCACCAACGTTTAGATGATGGAATAAGGTGGCGAATTGTGGGGAGGCTAGAGGCAGGCCAATTGCAAGTCCAGATATGTTTAGTTTAACGCCCAGCGTCGTATGTAACCTATGGAAATAGTTCCAGGATACTGGATCCATCGAGAGAAAGCCTGGGCAAGGTCGTCCAAGAAAAACGACGACCAGAGAAGATCGCTATTTGTCCATTTTAGCGGGGCGTAACTAAAGGGCTACAGCTTCTCAGCTCTCTCAGGATCTGTTTGCATGCACAGGAACCCGTAAAACAAGGGTGACTGTTCCCAAAAGACTGAATGAGAGAGAGTTGTTTGCCAGAAGACGCCTATTTGCGTCCCGCTCACGTCTATGGACAGGAGAATCCGATTAGCATGGTGATGGCAGCATAGTGATTGGAGTAAGAAACAATGGACGACCGTTCTGTTCACCGACGAGTCCCGTTTTAGCCTAAACAAAGATTCTTCCCGTACTTTCATATGTAGAGAGCTGGGGACCCGTTACCTACCATCCAATGTCCGTAAAGTCAACAGTTATGGCGGTGGCGGTCTAATGGTCCGGTAAAGCAAAATGTTGGATGGTGCACACCTCGTCACGTCTTTGACAGAGATTCCGTGATCGGTGTGAGGTATAGGGATGAGGTCTTGGGCCCCGAGTTCATCTTTTAGGACGATAACGCGAGGCCACATAGACGAATGGTCGATGAATTTCTCGATAGTGAGGATATTCGCCGGAAGGATTGGCCAGCCAGGTCTCCAGACCGCAACCCTATAGAGCATGTCTGGGACACTCTGAAAAGGCAACTCTCTTCTGGGAACCATCAAGGAACTGAAAGCAGCGTTGCTGAATGAGTGGGACCAATTGCCACAGGCACTGATAAACTGCCTTATTTCCAGTATGACATCACGCTGCGAGGCTTGTATGGCTGCAAAAGGGGACTAAACCCCCTATTAACCCCTTTCTTTTTTGTCTTCTGCAACCGCTGTTTCTGACCTTCAGACTACCATGAGTGTAACATGCGTGTCTATTATAACTGTTGAATGTTTATTTTGTTTGTATTATATCAACCTATGTCCACACCAAATTTTATTAAAACCTGTCCAGTAGTTCTGGACATCGTAGATCAAATATGAAAATTCTCTTAATTTATTTCATCAATGTATTTTTAGGAAAGTGCTGATGTTTCCAGCAAGGTGAAATGACTGTGAAGAGTAACTTTGGGAACTTCCATCGAATCTAATTATAACAACCATGCGGGCCTGGAGCTTTTTTGGGTCTTAGATTACGTACGATGTTTCCATTTGCGTAGGAGGTGGTTTGTGTTTTCTGGTATCTTGGCGAAATTTCCTATTGTAGGTCTCCTTCGCTTCCTGTTTTCTTCTAAGTGATCCTCCTGACACTTCATCAGGAAAATCTGTATTTAAAATCTCACCGATCATTTCGATGTTGAATGACTGAGTGCTATTCACCATAGGCGAAAGAGTCATAGGATGGAAAACCTTGTTACATGTTATGTTTTGGGCAGGTCCAAAGGCTTCAGTGACATTACTATAGTAATTTCTCCATGAAGGTAACTTGACCTCTTTAATTTTTCTTTTATATAAAGCTCTGACTTTGTTGTATGTTATCATGTTGAGTATTTTTTTCCTCCTTTTCGCATGCTTTCTTTGTGCAATTGGGAGCATATTCGAGAAACCGAGCGTTCGAGTCTCGGCGAGGGTATTGCACATTTTTCGTGTCTCCTGCTTAAAAGTCCTAATGATTCAATAGTGGTGCCGGACTAAAACGTGCTGGACAATAATTCGTCACCACTTGGATTTGGAGACTAGGTCCCCTACTACCCAGTTGCCCTTTAAAAGGGGAGAGTATAAGACATTAAATAGTATTCTTTATAAGTTATGAGGAATTTTCTCCCTCCTTCCAGCATGCCTTTGCGATGTAACGGTAACACATTAGGGGCGTATTCAAGAGGTCCAGGTTCCAGTCACGGGGAAGGTATTTTTTATTCTTCACGTGTCCAGCATCAAATAAGCTAATGAGAAATAACCCAGACATGTTTCAGAAGATTTCAGGCTTCTGTGGAGGTGGCCGTCTTGGAGAACATGACAATCGGGAAGCTCAACTAATGTCATTTATGATTCAGAAGCGCTGATTAATTTTAATGGTTATGCATTAATGAGGTGCTCTTCGTAATCGATTTCACTGAAGTTTGAATTAGCTTTTCACTGCAGTAAATTAGCTTGGATTATACACTAAACCCTGATCGAAATAGATGTTACGTCATTAATATGCTATCTGATTAATATGTTATCTGAGCTGAATGATTTTAGATAAATGTATATAAGTAAAAACATTTACTATAACATTTTTAAATTAGGCAAAGAGCGACTTTAGTTTACAATAGAAGAGAAACACGCCAATGTGACAGTCAAATTCTTTGAAACAACCTTGTATTTGGCGTACATTTACTGAAAACACTCAATCGATTTCGAGGGCAGCTACAGGTCCCTCCTCATCAGGAGAACAAAATATCTAGAAAGGAAAAGAAGCTTCAGTAACGGCTTTTTATACCCTCGGGTAGAACTACGCGCGAGGAGGCAACGCTCAGGGGATTCAGTTTCTTTATTCTTATGTGTTTGTAAATTGTTCATTTTTTGCTTTAAAAATGATTGAATTATATTATTCTTATCTTCTGGTTACGGATTTTATTCCTTTAGTTAATCTGCATGCAACAGTTGTAGAATTATCGACAATTTAAAAGCTGTTAAAGTGCTATTAATCATAACGAAGACGTCATTTATTGACATTTGAAACTCCTTAGTAGAATAGTGAATTAAGTCAATTTGTGTATCAACTTCTGTGACTTTTTCCCGAGTGGGACCAAAAGTAAACATTTAGTTTTGTGCACTGAAAAATCTATCTTTCTGCCCGCTTGCCGAATTGCTCGTTTTTGCGTAGATACTTTAATTTTAATTCTAATTGTTTAACTCTATTTGGTCATTAATGATTTTCTTATTTTACAATTTGCAATGAAGTTGTTTTGAAGTTTTATGTATTTTTGCCTTGCCACAAATTGAGAGCTAAATTAATTGAATGAGAAATATATCTCTAATGAAATTCGAGGAAATAAGTATAAATGAAATGCAGCAAAAATGTATATAATTTAATAGGCCACGAAAGGAAGTTATATGGTGTCTACATGAGATTTTTATTTTTTAACGTTACAACGCCTGATTAAACCTAATACAAATGTCGTAAAGAATGAACACTAATTTAGCAGTACACATATTATTCTTCATATAAACATGCAGCACAAAATTCAATTATTCTTTGCTATTTTAGCAAACAACATCACCGAGGAAATGGACAAAATCCTTTCAACAGCAGATTTAGTTATTCCTTACCTGGATTGTATTCGCAGACATGGCCAAGGTAAAATATTCATTTCTGATACTAAAGTCTCATTGTTCCTTATTTTGCCGAGCTAATGCCTTTAGCGCTATAATGAACGCCAGGTAATAAAATATTTATTACAACACAGCAAGATTTACGAGAACTGTGAATAGTTTAGCTCGAGGAGATAGGGGGATTTTTGTATATGCGTCAGAGGAGATATAAGGAAATGGATGCTGTGAAAAGGTGGATTTCCACAAACGTGATAAGTAGATGCTTAATATTGATGGGAAACGAAAGTCGAGTTTTATTACGAACGGGAAGAAACGCTTTAGAATAGTCTTTTAAAGCCCAGCAACAAGAAAATTACTGCAAGATTCATTAATATTCTACAGAGAATTATCACTATTATTTTTTTAATATTTTACAAGTAACAGTATTAACAGATTTAAAGGAGCATTCCGTGAAAAAAAATAGGAATTTACATGTATCTAAATTAGTGACGGCTGAGTTTAAAAAACAGACTGTTAAAGTTATTCATAAATTTGCTTTTAATGAGCATTGTTTTGTATATTTTATCATTCTCGTTAGCAATATTTAGTGCAATAAACTTGATCTCTTTATTGTTATTTATATTTATATCTTTCCTTTCGTTTTTTATTAACAAATTTTAAGAAACTGGTTTAAAAATTAGTTGAGATTCTGGGCTTCAGGATTTAAAATTCATATCTTGCAAACATTTTTAATTTAAGTTGTAGATTAAATTTGAGAGTGATCTTCATTTAAAGAAAAGATCTAAGCATTGTAAAGTAATCTGTTTTACAACGAAAAAAATGTTTCTTTGGGTTATTTTTTTTCTAAAGTAAACCTCAGTCTGTGAACTTTGCATTTAATTTTAAATCCAAATAAACGTTCCTGACTTATATCAAAGTATGTATTCATGTTTAATTCATGCATTATCAAGCATTATGCATGTATTTATAAGTAACGTGTTATACAAGCCATACAAGTTTGCTGCATATTTTCATTAGTACAGATCAGCTTTACTGTTAACAGTGTAATGAAGTTAATATTTTCTATTAGTATGAAAAATGTTTGAAATGAAAATCAAAGTAATGCTTCCGTAATAATTACACAGTCCCTATAATATAATCCTTTGCAAAATATCAAGACTTGAAATTATCATGAGCTATAACTTAATTGCATTGATATGAAATAGCCATTTAGCACCCTACGCGAGGTACAGATGCGCAATTGCCTAAGGAATCTGCATTAAGCTTGCATGGTACAGCTACGCGTGTTATGGCATTTCTCCGTCAGACCTATTAGCGTTTAATTAAATTAATATGATCAACCGATTGTCAGCACTAAATATTAATTAAATGATTGTATATATGGTATACGGACTATCTACCTTCTCAGCTTGTGTTAACTGAACACAGCACTTAGCTGTTTCATCACTAATTCCGTAAACAAGAGACACTTTAGTTTCATATCTGTTTCAGATTCTGAAATAACCTCTCAGTTTCAAAGTTAATGATATGAATTTTCAACTTGATTAACTCGTCGTAGTTGTATTGTATTGTCAGCTGCTTGGCTAATACAGAGTGGACGAGAATTAACTCCCTACTGAAATTTGCTTATAACGTTTTAAGCACTTAACGGATTTTCATAAAATGAAAAACACCTTATTTTTGCAGTGGTAAATTCATTACAAGATACCTCCTCTATGCCATTGCAGGTATCATGGACGGACCATGGGGCAACGTCTAATCTTGCGTGAGTTTGTTCAACTTGCACCCCGGTAAGAAGTACGGCTGCGTGACGTATACAGAGATAGCGGTGAAGTGCATGCCTCGGCAGATTCAAAGACCATAAGAAATTGTCACTCGAAGCTAACTGACACAGATTTTGTATCAAATGTTAGGAGACGAAGATGCCCCTCAACATCCAGGGCGAAGCAAATTGTGAAAGTGGTTCAGAAAATATTCACTCGAAGTCCTCAGAAATCCTAAAGACAGGCATCTCGCGAAAGTGGGATAACCTGATACACAATCCAAGTCGGGATCGTACCGGGATGCCAGTTGAGCCCGCTCAAGCAAGGTTAGACGCTGAACCATGGTCTGCCACTGATTCCTGCAATAACAGAAAGGAGGTATTATGTAATAAATTCTTATAATTACCATTATAAGGAAGAAAACGTTTTTGTTTCGCCGCTCGGACGGTATAATGGTTAGGCGAGCCTACTGCGATACCGAAGATCCCAAGCTCGAAACCAGGAAAACGCATGGATGTTTGTAATTGTATAATATCTGTGCGGCATGGTGGGGCTCTAAATATGACCGAAAGTCCTCTCAAGAGGTTGGTAGTAGGTGATCCTAGCTCCCATCCCCGAGGTGCTGTCTTTCAAAACTGGGCACGGAACTGAGCGAAGTCGTGCTGTCACCTGTATGGTCCTCAAGGCTGTTGCAAACGACATCTTGCTCTCCTTGCCACGATTAATTTCGTGGACGTGTTCTGATGTTACTGCCAGACAAATAAGATAAGTTACGACAACAACGTTTTGGTTTCCTGAAAATTTCTTAATTCTTTAAAAAAGTAAAAAACCATTTTCAATAGGTACTTAATTCTCGCTCACCCTGTACTTATTTGTTTAATTACCATCAATAACTATATCTTACATAAAATTTTAATAAACAAAAGCTAAAAATGTATCTTACTAAATGATAAAAAATGTATTTATCGTATTCTGCTATTTATCTCGATTAATGTATGAATGTGATCCAACTAATATTAAAGAATACGTTATATTGAGGATCACATTTAAAAATTATAAATTTTACTCAAATGTGTCTTAAAAATGTTATCTCTTTTACATGTCTGTCATATTTTTTCTTTCATTTTAATATTTAAACAAAAAACTGCAGATGAAGATATTTAATTCAAAATTGTTTTTTTATTTTGTGTTCTTTTAAGTGCCAGAACTACTACTACTTTGAGTCAGCGTAGCATAAAACTTTTATATCCCTTAAACGTTTGCATTATATCTCGGGAAAATTTACAATTTATTAGTTTAAAGGGACAATTTTTCCAGAAGGACTACTAATTTCGTTTTGGCATTTTGCTTTGATTCACTACAAGCGTTGTTTCACTTTTTAAATTGTTGCCACTAAATATTATCGCCTGTATTATATTAAATAAGGAAGAATCTGCATAAATGTACGTATGTTTCTCTCACTGTGATAAAAGAACGGTACCTAGAGCCATCAAATTTTGAATAACGTAATCCTCCTGCGAATATCGGCATCTGGAAGCCCAAATTTAAAATTTGGAATTTGTTTTATTACCGATTTCATATTTTGTAAACCTTTGACGAATTTTTCATTAACAAACTCAAGGATTTCAAAGCGAGCAATGGCAACGTTGTAAAGAAAAAAATTTATCTCCGGCATGCGAGACTGGCTATCGGAAATTCTAAAGATATGTTCATTTTAAAAATATTTTGCGATATTGCTCTTGAGCTGAATTTTATGATTTACGTGATATTTAATAAATAAAGGTAACACACAAATTGTTAAAAAACGAAACTTTGGACGTAATTTAAAACTGAAACCTTTCAGATTTTTTTTAAAATTTTTATTTTGAAAATTTTATTTCATTATCAGAAACAAGTGAAAATGTTTATTTTTTCTATTTTGTTTAAGAACAAATTGTTTTAATCTCTTTTCAGAAGTTTCTGTTTTAATTATTACATTTTTTTTTCTATTTTGCTCACTTTATTGCACTGTGCATAAGAAATTTTTTACTTTAAATTAGTATAGATGAAATAATAATGAATAATTTGATACCTGTCAAGAATATATTTCTCAACAATTGTGCTTTTTAAATTAACAACAAGCAATTATCTTTTATTCGTTTAGAAGCAAATTTCATATTTCTTAGATGTTGATCAACATGACTGACTCTAATATTTTAAGCTTTTTTTTCTTCCTTAATATTTTTACTCACAAATCTTTTTTATCCACCTTTTATCTATTTTATTTTAGCATTTTTTTTCATTGATCGTTATTGTTACTGTTATGTATTTTTAACTGCACCAGTTTAATATTTCAATATGTATAGCACTATAACATTTTATTAACTAGTTGCAGTTGGACTTTCTTGAAATAAAAATCAATATATTATTAATGCTAATAAATGCAGGTACTTCTAAATTACTGTATTTTAATATTTTAGTTGTAATTAAAATAATATTTTCTATTTATCTCATTTTTAAAGATTGTTTATTATATTGTTCTAGCTATTACTTTACGTTTATTATTACATATTATTTAAAATACATTATTATTGATAGTACTATTATTTAAATGATAATAATATTGTTCTTATTATTATTACTGACATTTTTACCTTGATTAATACAATTATCTAGCTATCTTTGAAAATGCAACAATTATCTTGCTATCACATTTTTACTGATACTTTATTATATTGTTCCATCATTACTTTTTGTTTATAATTACATATTATTTAAAATATATTACTATTGGTACTGTTATTATTTAAATGCTAATAACACTTCTCTATTCTTATTATTATTAGATTTATTTTTAATCACTATACCCATATCATTATCACTTATTATAATTTCCCACATCATAGAAAAAAAATGAAAGTTCAATTTATACATATTTTGTAGCTTTATATTCATGGATGCTTATTTCTATAAGTCAATTGTTCTCTACTAACTACAAAAGCAATTTTTGTGGTCTCCAGAGGTTTCTGATTTAGACTTGCGTCATTCTTCTCCGTGCCAACCGAAATGAAACGAGACACTCTATCCTCTCTCGCTCCTACAAAGCGGCAGATGTCGGCAAATTTCAGAGGTACCGGTAATTAGCGACCGGTAAATTACCGGGATAATCGAGAATCGGGGAGGAAACAAAATTAAGGCGCTTCTCGGCTGTGATGCCCCTGACAGCTCCGATTAATTGGTTTAACAAGTTCCTGGGCAATTACAAACGAACGCATAGGAGACAAATCCTTAAATCGGAATCGGCACCGATCTCCGAGTTGGGAATATCAGAGAACTGGCCTCCTACTCACCCCTTGAACGGAAATCTGGATGTATGGTTTAATGATCGGCAGTCTGGACTGCTATAGCTACTGCTCGGTATGGTACTAAATCTTAAGTTTGGAAGAGCACGATTTTGCGGTTCCATAAAGCTTATTACAACCCGAAATCTCTGACGAGGTGCGAAATGCTAGTTTTAATCGCAACAGACCTAAACAGTCTTAGGTTAGTTGCAAAATATGAAATTTATATTGGCTTGAAATCTATGAAATGGGTGAATTCTATGAAATTATGCGTATAGGCAATGAAGAAAAATTTTCTGTACCTCCAATTATCGTTACGTATAAACCTTTTTCAATGTTAGCGGTTCTAAAAAGCAAAACAATCATGTTATTTATTCTCTAAAGGCGTAAACTCTCTAAAGTTTTCTAAAGTTCAGTTTCTAAACTCAGAAAACATCAATCCATATATTATTTCTTCGCGTAAATCTCCCTTACATTTTCTGTAAATTACTAATATTTCTAACACTTGCTATTACGATATAGGATGATGATTATCTTTGGTGTTAAATATTTCAACAAGGCAACTGTTTGTGTTTTCTTTCTTAGGTGGTTCTGCATTGAAATAATAATAATACATGAAGAGTTTAACGATAGAGATTCTGGTAGATAATATTTTGTGTCGAGAGTGATAGAGAATTAAATAATGAAAATACGGAGTTGGATAATGACAATAAGTTCTTTGAACTGGTCTTTGCGAATGATGGCATCAAAGGTGATTGGTACTTAGGTAAAGACTTTGCAATATTTTCAAAAAAAATATCTTAAAGAAATTAATGAAACCTAAAACAAATGCCAAAAGTACAACTGAAAAGTACAAAAAATTCGAATTTTTCAAAGCAGTTGATAATAATAAGATTCAGAAAACAACATAAAGAGCTATCAAATGCATAAATTACGTAATTAGGATACACTGTATAAGCAATTTTTATAGTGTAATTATTTCGAAGATAATTTTCGTTTTTTGGCAATAAGTCAGTACTTATATTTTCTATGCACAAACACACAGTTTATATTTAATTTTTAATAAATGAATGTTCTGTTGATGGTAATTACCTTGTGAAGATTTATTTATTTATTTTGACTAACAATTAATTTGAAGTTAACGCAACTTTCCTTTCATTCTCGTTTTCATCCGCGCTTTCCTGCCAGAATGTTAATTAGATAGCGCGCGTGTATTCAAATTAAGGGAGAAAGAAGAGCTGTATAAGTGAAGCTCTTGGAAGGTGATTTTACAACATATTATGCCTGCTTAAAAAGCCACGTGGTTACTTTGAATTAGTAGAGAATTGATGGTGTGGCGTTGGATGTTTCTAGCCATTAGACTTGTTTCCGCCAGCTTCTACGAGTCAGACCTTTATGTGTGTTTATCCTATGGGCCGTAGGATAGTTTAATTACATTTGATTTTAAGTTCAAAATTACGCGCTTCAGTTAAGTCTTCAGTTAAGTTCAGTAATGTTGGCTTATGTAAGCCTAAGTGGGACCGTCTGTACAACTGTATGTGATTGAATAAAGGTTTCTTTACTCCGTTCTTCTTATTTCCTGTTGTCTGAAGACCTGCGGATAATTCCTCATACAGTCGTTCTAGAGCTCGTTAGTTTATGCTACCAAAAAGAGCGAAACTCTGTAACCTGAATAATTTACAGTCTGATTAGTGATCTAGATTTTTCGACACATAATTAGTTCCTAATGAATAAACCAATTTTGAATTTTTATAAACCTAGTCTTCACTGTCTCAAATATACCATATCCAGGTTCGATCGTTATTAAAAATGTTCAGAGTTCTTAAAGCTGTACAGTGTTTGTTAGATAAACATAAAATTTACAAAGCATAAAATTTACAAATATTCATATTTCATACTTTCTTAAGTTCAGACAAATACAGATATGCCAGTCTCTAGTGAGATATAAAATTTCTAATATTATCATATATAAAATAGATCATATATAAAAAATAGAACAATTTTAGATCACACATAAAGTCTTTATCATGATGATGTTATATTTAAATATGGAACAATACGCATTTATAAATATCAGCATATTTAAAAACTGATTTACGTAGTCATATCTACTTGTTAACAGGAGATGAACAGTTTACGTGAGCAGTCATCAATTGACACGCCAGAACTATATTAAAATTCTCGGTTTTAAGTTCGCAGTCTCTACAGAGAAGAAGTCCTGATTAGTAGAAAACGAATAATATATCACATGGATCGTCACACAATCGTCGTTTCTGTCAGAAGCCGACTGACTCCTCGTGTCTTCCAAGGCTGGAATTCACACGTTCACTTCTTTCTCCTTTATCATATACTAAATAAAAGTCTCGAAAAGCACTTATTTGATCATTATTCAAAGAGACATAAATTCGGTATTCCGTTGCGCCCTATTACGTTGTAGAAAGGAACACCACATCTGGAGCGTCGCACGTCACTGGAGTCGGAAGCCGATAGTCTAAATTTTCTAAGGCTGGGAGTGGATACGTTCACTTTCTGTTCTATCACGACACTCTAATTTGCAGCACTCTCAAATAGCATTTTAGCGTGCACTAAGTGACTTTATACACAGGGCCATGCTCTTCACTAACCTTTCCTTAATTTTATACACTTTTTCTGTTTATCACAGCAGTACTTCTGTCTCTATAATCGATTGCGTATCAGCTATCATCCACACTTCTCCTTTTTATTTCTTTCTCATTTCTTTAAAGCCCCCAGAATACCTCACTTAGCTTTCACCTTCATTTCTTAGATTTCACAATATTCTTCTTCATTTAACTCCTGATCTAATTATTAATTGTATAGAAAATGTACTATTTCTGACGCGAATCCTCCTTACATAATCTTATATTGTTCAAAGAATATATCACACAACTTTTCCAAAGCAATTACAGGTTACCAGTAACTAAAATTATGCACCAAAAGGTTTTCTTCATCGTCCAAGGAAACTTGACGAAACCATTTTTTGAACTTTTCCCACAGCAGGAAACCCAACGCAACTAATGAAACGTCTATTAGAAAATGTCTATTAGAAAACGTCTGTGTACACCACACAACGACCTTGTATGGAATGTTAAAGCATACGCATTTTTCTTGCATTTCATTTAAACGTATAGGCTCGAATTAAATCTACTTCATCGATAGCGCATAAACCACAATAGAATAAATGCACTCTTTATAATTCACTATGTTTGTTTACCAAAAGAACTCTCTGGCGCTCACTTAACAGCATTACTTTTCATTCATTTTATAACTCAGAATGCCCGAAAATTATGTCATCCGAAGAATTATCGAATCAATGCCAGATATTCTACTTAAATGCTATAATACTTCTAAAACGATGTATAAGAAATTCAACAAACAAACAAACAAACAAAAGAAACAGTTTCTCACAGAAGATTCAGTATTGCTCATTCAATTAATTCAGTTCTGACTTCGCGACAAGGCAAAGATACATAAAAATTCAAAATATTCCTATTAAAATTACGAAGTAAATCTTAAACACTTATTTGCTCGAATAAATTCCAGGAAGGGTTAAGCATGATTTAATTCGCAATAATAAAAGAAGGCGTTATCTCTGTTGTTGCGAAGCTTAGTTTCTCTAGATTGGCAACAAATGCACTATTCTACTAAATTTCAAATCTAAACAAATATGGCTGCTGTGATAAAAATAATTAGGCTTAGCCGCACTTAAAGAACGTTTAAATTATTGATAATTCTAGAAATCTCTAGTATCATATTTCAACAAAATTTCAAGTACCATATTTCAGCAAAAATATCCATTTGACCGCTATTGAATGCAATTTAACTAACTATGTTGTTACGTGGCATCTGTATGTAAGTACAGAATAAAGGACTCGTTTTCCGCCAAAAAATTATAAAAGTCATTTAATGAGCAAAAATGCAGAATTTACCAACGTATAAGAATAAAAAAAGTGAGACCACTGAGCCGAGTAACAGAATGGATACACATACATACATATATTTATATACTTTTGTTGCGGCCGCTTGCAACCAAAATAGGAGGCGCACATCCACATGTTATAGCAGTCATATATACAAAATATCAATGTTCTGAGACTACTCGTTTTTGAGTTATGCGAGATACATACATACATACTTACGTACGTGCGCACAGACGCCAGGAACATCTCGCTTCATAATTCATTTTAAATGAGTTTTATAATTCTTTGGCGGAAAAAAGAGTCTTTTATTCTGTCCTTGACAGATGTCACGCAAAAACATCGTTAAATTGCATTCAATAACGGTCAAATGGATATTTTTGTTGAAATATGATACTTGAAATTTGTCGTGATTACAACACTTCCTTTTTACTTTTTACAAGGAAGTAATAACACTCCACGGAAGCAGACTATTCATTTATTTCTTTATCAATCCAACTACCAGTTAAGTAATAAAATGGGGCCGTGCTCAAAGTTAAACCTATTTTCAAAACTACTTCTTGTCTCTAATGTCCTGCAACAAATTTTTTATAATATACAGGGTGTTTATAAAGTCCCGGACCCATTTTGATGTTTAATAACTTATAAAATAATGAAGATATAAACAAACTTATGGCGTTTATTGATGGAATAACTTATATATTTTCCTTTTCAGGTTTGAATATCTTAACCTTTGTAAATATCGTCTGCGCATGTGGTTAATTTCAGATAATTTCATTTTCCAGTCTAAATATCTGTACTTTTCTAAATATGGTCTGCTTTATTAATTGCATTTTCTCTCTTTTGTTTTTGGCAACTATTGCAATGTTATGTTTACTTTTGATGTGTTTGTTCTAGTACTTTTGTATGTTATGTTTTATTCGACCGGATGGTAAGGAGAATGCACACAGCACAAGACAAAGCACAGATTTTATGGTGGTTCATAGAAACGAAATCCATAACACTCAGATCATATATATAGATATCTCCTGATTTGATCCCCATCCCAAATAGTTCGTCATTTTCATTTATTTTTGATTTTTGAACCTACTTATTCTATGACTTTATGGCTATGCCTTGTACTATGTAACTTGCTCAAAAATGCCTAAACAGGCATATAAATATAGGTATAAGAAAGAGCATCTTCAAATCCTCTTTGCTTGTATATTATGCCATCCTTCTGGAATTTTCATGTCATGTTTGATGAAAGACAAGCCATTAAGTTATATGCTCAGTGAACACCTTAAAATGCTGGTAATTATCACACATTAAAAGTTTCCCTTCGGTTGCTTGATAGCTTTAATTATGATACACCCTAAATTATATCTTTCCCAATTAAAGACCTTGTTGGGAGAGGCTTCGAAGAGTGGTCATTGCTGTTTTTCCTTTTTGCTTTAGTCGCAATCCTAAATAACTCCCGCCAAAACACCGAAAAGCGTATGTGTTGAAAGATAATTACCGTAATAAGGATAATTACCTTCTTTATTAAGATAGCAGGTTTACGAAAAAAATCATTAAAGTGATAAAAAAGCTAAAAATAATAACTAGTTTTATTTTTCCCATGCATTTAAAGCATGTTTATTCTGCAAAACATTTTATCTGTGTAACCATCTAAGTATTTCCTAATCAATGATTTGGAATAAAACGTGATGTGAAAACTTATATCGTTAAATGGCCATTGCAAAGCAATTATGTTTACTGAAGGCGCGCAAAAGGAGCAGAGCTTAATAACATTATTCTTTATTTGCATTAGCTAAAGTATACAGTTCGTTTTTAATGCACATCAATGTTTTTTAAATTTGTGGATTACGGGATTTGTGGATTTGTGTATTTATTCTATGAACGAAAGAAAGTGATTAAAACCATTAATTATTTAAAATTAACATATTTAAACATTTGAATGAGTTTGCAAGGTAACGATTTCAGTGTAATTTACAAGGCACGTATTACAAAGCAACAATTAAAATCAAAAGTCAGCTGCGTAAAAGTAAAATATTAGGATTTCAGTAAATTTTATAAAAAATATTATTTCAATATTTATCTTATTTTTTAATAAGTTGTGAAAATTATTTTGTTTCCTTAATCCTTAATTTAAATTCAAATATTTTAATTTCTTTCCTTCAGTTCAAGTCATATATATTGGCTCAGATCAGAAGATCAAGGAAATTACGAAAAGGAGGTTTAAAACCAGTTAGATTAACTGTAATTTACACCTTGTGGAATGAAACCTAGCAAACGTCTATTTGCAAGTGACATCCGTTATTGAAGGCCGCAACGATTCCCATTTGCTGCTTGATGTCGATAAGTATCTTTTATAGTGGTTAGCTTATCCCCTAATCATGTGTATTTTTTGAAAGCATTTTAAATTTGATCCTGGATTAGGTTGTTTAAATGAAAACAGTTATAGCTTAGACGAAATCAATCTTTCATTGGCTGTCCACCAAGAAAAAAGTTTTGATTTTTACTTCCTTGTTCGAAGTAATGGAAGAATTGGAATAAAAAAAAATTCCGGCTGCCATATTTCAACAGAAATACCATTTTGACCATTACCGAATCCATTTGGACGATTTTTTTCGTGATATCTGTACGGACGGAAAGAAAAAAAAGGGCTCTTTTCCCAAAACGAAATGTAAAATAAATGCAAAGGGGATTTTTCTCGTAACATCTGTACGTAGGCGTGTCCGTATGTGATTCGCAGAACGTTGAAATTTTGTATATGGGACTGCTATTAAATCTAGCTGTGCACCTTCCATTTTTATTGCAGTCAGAAATACCAAATCCGTATAGTGCGTACCCACCCTTTACGCGGCTTTTTTTTGGCAACTTTTCACTGCAGTTATACCTTTGCAATTATAGAAGTGTTTTAAATGACAAAAAATTTGTTTTGGCAATTCCAAATTTAAAAAAAATATATGTTTTAGAGAAAAAAGGAAGTTCAACATTTAATGCATTCTCCGAGTTATTATATTTATAAAGAGGTGTTGTACTCGTTCTGAAAAGATAAAATTAATAAGAAATTTCAGTCCCGTAACAGAGAAATTGGAGAAGGATATTTAATTCCACATTTTGAAATTTTTTATGCGATTTTCAATTTTTCTGGAGGAATTGATGGTTCAAGTTATAATAATTCTAGGGAATGAGTTTAATGAAGTACAGCAAAAATCTGTATAATTTGCAAGGCCGTTCAAGGAAGTCATGTGGTTTCAGATTATTAAATTATATTCAGATTATTAAATATGTGCCGGTGTGCTAGTTGATTATAACCAGGGCGATAACTCATTGAGAATTCATAAGTAATTCTGAGAGAAATATTTCTGGGCAGAGCTGCTTTCAAGAGCAATTAAGTAGCAGAACACACAGCTACTATTAAATATAAGTTAAATTATTAAAATGGTGCATGGATTTTACTTGCCTGAAGATTTCTATGTATTACTGTTCGTAATATGTAACTCTAGATTTTCAGTCGGGTTTCAGATATTAATATGCAGCTTCTATACATTTTTTTCTATAGGGTTGTTTTCGAGTGGTTTCTCTGTTTGGATCAAATCTTTAAACCGAATCTTTAAAGCCGACATTTGATTTACTTCTAAAAAGCGAAATTTCTTGAAATTTTTGCACACTTACGTATGTTAAGAGCAATGCAGTATTTCATAGCCATTTTTTTAAATTTTTGTCTAGATTTCTTTTTAATTAAAGTATTTTGTGCAGAACTTTCGGAAGCAACTTCGTTTAAGGATAAGGGAATAAAAGCGCAACTTCACATACTCCTGAAAATAATTTTATTTAAAATAAAGTTCTTTCGTAATATCAAACGTAAGTTTTTCCATGGTTCTTTTCGAAATCGATGAGTTTATTTAATTCAATTTACATAAATATTATGCAATTCATTTAAATTTTTAGATCAGAAAAACGTCATTTATTTTGCTTTCAAAATTTTCGCGTACTATCATTAAAACGACTTTTGACTTCTTTCAAAAGAAAAGTGATGCAGACATGCTAATATGCTAAATTCCTCTAATTTTTAGCATATCACAATCCACGATTTAAAAACGCTGCAACGTTAAATTTTGCTCGTTTAGACGAAACGTTAAATCGCTTGAAAACCGCACATTAGTGGTAGCTAAACTTCATTAACTGCAGCAGCATATTCCAGAACTGAAATGCTAAGAACTTTATAAAACTTCAAATGATTTTGAAAGTAGAAAAACATTTTTCCTCTGAAAATAAATGTTCCAAATGATTTATGGTAATGCTCGCATAGTTCACTTCAATTAAACAAACAAAACAGATTTCGTACTTCTTAAATAATGCATTATTTATAAACATAAAAACTGTATCACTGTCCATCATGGGTTCCCAAAGTTTGTTTTTGTCAGGCCTCCTTACTGCCAAACTTGAAACTTCCCTTGCCCCCTTCCCTAATAATAATAATAATAATAATAATATCTACTTATAAGGGCAGTAAGAACAAAAATATAATTTATAAAATTTTGTTATAGAAATATAATGTTTCAGACATATATGGCAAGAAAAAAGCAGGTAATAAAATGAGACTGATGTGCTTCGTGTTTTTGATTCAGCTCTTAGTTGAACAAAATATAATGCGCAACATAAATCAATAGAAATACTGAGTTTGCTTTTATATATTTTGCTTTTATTGCTGCACAACTGCTGAAAACGGTCTTTCGTACAAATAAGTGCCTAAAAACTAAAAATGCAATTGTAGTGCTTGCTCTGCTATGCTGGGAAACACTCTGAGATATTTTACCCCAAACAATGGATTATCCATTTTCTCAAAGTCCCATTTGATTGCAGAATCATTTTTAATTTCCAAAGCTTGCCCTTGTAATGTTTCTGGTATCCCATCTGTGTCAACGTGAAAAAGGATACGTCGTCATTCTTTAAATACTTTTATCACACGAGTTAGGGAACGAACTTTTGAATTCATCGTGAGGAACTGCAAATGATTTCATATTTTATTCTTAGTATCAGCTTCTTTAGAAACTTCCTTAAAGCGCCCTCCTTCCAGGATTCCAAATAATTTTGGAAAGCAGGAATAATTTCAGGCTAAAGTTTTGCGTTCCCAAAGTTGCAACATATCAGTATCCCGATAATAAATTATGTTCGAATCTACCTCTTGTAATTTCAAGTTCAATGAATCGAAAATATCTGATAGCCATTATAACTTGAATACTTGGCTTTCGGAATTACACACAGAATTCAGTTTGATTTTGAATTTTCGAAACCTGAATCACTTCATTTATAAGTTTAAGTTATCTTGTCAACATATTTCCTTACGAGAGCCAGTGTACTTCCATATGGAATAACAATGTTTTATGTTCTGTTCCAAATTCTACACAAAGGGAAGTAAGTCGAGTATTTAAAGCCCTCTTTTTAACATGATTGACAAATCTGATGCATAATTTTGAGACAGCTTTGATTTCGTTTAGAAGTGTCTAAGCTGCCAAGGCTTGACAGTGTATGGCACAGTGAATATCTGAAACATTGGGCTTCTTTTCCCTGACTATCTGTGCGAAACCTGAACGAGATTTAATCACTGACGGAGCGCCGTCTGCACATATGCCTGTGAGCTTTTGCCATGGCAGTTCATATTTTCAAAAGAATTCAGAGATTGCTGTAATTATATAAATTGCTTTTGAAGTAGTCGTTGACTCTGTAGAAAACAACATCTCGCCTTTATTTGTTTCATTTTTTATGAAACGAACGAAAACTAAGAGTTGACAATATTTTGAAACATCTGTACTCTTGCCGAACTGTATTGAAAAAAAATTTGATTCTTTCACGTCTTGCACTAACTGATTTTTTATGTCTTCGGCCATATCATCAATGCGACGTTTCATAGCGCTGTTAGAAAGCGAAATTTGTTAAGCTTTTGTTTACTTTCTAGTCCAAGACCAATATTAGCTGCTTTCAATAGGCAAAGTTGTAGGGTTTCCTTTACTTAAAATTAACATATCATTCAAATTTTTGGTATCTTTCCTGAACTCCTTAACTTGCGTTACTTTCTTAACTTCCCTTTCTTACCAGGATGTAAATTTAAAGTTAAGTGAGGTGAGTATTTAAACGGGTGAATCTCTGAGTTGAACCACAGCGCGTTTTCGTTAGCCAGTGCACGTTTTATTTCTGACCTTGCTGTTACGCTAATATGGCCTTTGGCCATTTCGAATAATCCTCACGCCTGTTAGGTTCTGTTGAATCAATCTAAGTTAACCGTAACATAGCGTGCTAATGCAGCACTATTCTTTTTAGACTTCATTTTGATTGCGTAATAACGTTTATGTTCCAACGTTAAGTTGTCGGCGTTATTGTAAAACACGAAGTACGTGCCCTTCTGTTCTTTAGTTAGAAAGAATAAAGGATTATTTTCACCCTGCTTCTGTGCTGGTATTACTTCACGCCTGTGCGAGAATTTGCTAGGTTCATTAGTAGGAAAGGCTACATCTTATAAGGTTTGACGAGTGCTTCTCTGATAACACGACTTTTCTTTGCCTTTGAAAAGAGTAAGGATAACACACGTAAAGTGCTTTTTCAGATAACTGAGCAAAGGATCCAAAATTATATACTTTCAGACGTTTCAAATTTGCACATTGTGCGGAAAATGTTCCTTGGGTTTGCCTTTTAATGCTATATGTTTTGTCGACAAATGTCGCTCCAGCCGAGAGGGTCTCATAGCATCATTGCATGTCGTCACGCCCTACACTTTGAAAATCAAGAATCTGTATTCAGGGAAATATGGTACTACGAACTTATAGATTAGTTTTTTTCTATGAGTTAGTGAATTTTTTGTCCGAGATAGAAAACCGAGGATTTAATCAGCTGAATCAGTAATTATCAGCTGAATTACTTACCAGTGGTGCCATATTTTAGGACAGTTTTACGCTTTTCTTAATTCGTAAGAACACTCTTTTCTATAAAAGTTATCTCAGCTGGAAAAAAATTTTGGATGAAAAATGAATGCGTTAGCCAGTCCTTAATTTTATTTATTGTCAGAAATTTTTACTGGGATTCTTAAATTGTTATCAATGTAGCTTTCAAGGCCATTTACCAAATGAGGTAAATGAAAACTAGTGTCACTTTTTTCTTCCCTCTTAAATGGGGTTAATTTATTGGCGTGGGAGCAAATTTACATCCCCGCAATTTTTTAAGAATAAAGATTTACAAACCAAAGCACGATTAATTTACAAAGTTTTCTATACACTGTAAAAGAAATATGCTTGCTCATACTATATTCATATCTGGGCAATAAATGTGTTTTGAAAGAATCCCAGTAAAGACTTCTGACAATAAATAAAATTTAATAAAATTGTAAAATTCAGATGCATCATTTTGCGTCTGAGTAAATACATCTATTTGTAGAGAAATAGCATTCGTTTAGGTATAAATAGTAACGTAAATTTCTCTGTAATCTTAACTAAGTCCTTATATGATTTTTGCGTCATTAATCTTGGGGTAATTACTTTTCTCTATTTATTTATTATTACCTTATGTACTAACAGGCTTCTGACTAAGAGTTAATAGTCTGGAAAATCAAAATTACCAACAAAAGTACTTTTTCGTGCTATTTCTTATCTAAGCGTAGAGAATAAATCAATTTTATTCATTAACTTTCAATTCTGTGCATTTTAAGTCGGAATTAAAAACCATTAATTGTGATGTATTTATCACATTAAAGGAAATATGTTTGAGTTTAAATAACTAAGCCAGTGAAATAAAACCTAGCCTTATGGTAGTACATATAATTACTACGTCGCTGCAAGGAAAACAAGGTAAACAAAGTAGTTTCTGAATGTGACATGTGGCGAATTTTACTCGATTAAAGAAAGATCATCACTAATTTTGTTCATATTAGAAAATTTCTTCTTAAATCATATTCTTATCATTTTGTTTATCACAAATCAGAAATTTGTAAGGTTTTATTTTGAGTTTAAAAGCAAAAATTAGAGAAAACATGTTAAATAATCTTTTAAAATCTTCTGAGTTTTTCCGTTCTGTCATTTCTCAGTTTTCAGCTGCATCCCTCCCTCTAAAACTAAGGAAGTTAAAGTCGTAGAAGCATGTTACACTAGATTTCTGCTAAACTAAGAGCCATCTAACAATTTGACTGAGTAATCAGTAAACTTGTCCTATTGTTGAAGTTTAACTTAGGCGTGAGCAGAATTCAATAAGGAACTTGTCTACATTTCGGCAAGTATGAATTAATTTAACCTACGGCAAACTAGGTTTAACCAGAGTTAATCTAGTATAGGGAAGGCTTGTGCGTATACATAGTAACTGATTGTTAATAAACTAGATATAAGAAATTGTAGACTTCTGAGTCGCAGAAACTTTAGTTACGATACGTTTTTTAATTGTTTGAGCACAGGTTACAAATAGAATATTTAGTTCAGTTTTGTAAACAATCATTTTTTGAATTTAAATTGCGTTTGTGTGAAAGAAGCCTCGAAGCAGTCGGAGGTTAACCAGGTGATAAGTAAAAATGCTGCGCTTCCAAAAATGAAAATCCTCCTCACAACTATGAAAAATTTAATCTAAGAGTATAATTGTCTTTGCAGAGTAATTAGGTTTATTTCGCAGCAGAAACACAAAAAATCAAGGCTACCCTTACTGGAATTCAAATTCCAGACCTTCAACTGCTAGTTGAACATGCTTTATAATTACACCCAAAGGGTACGCCTAAGAAAAGAGAAAATTCCTTAAATCCCCCATCCACTTAAAGGTCATTTGGATAGAGGGAACCCGTTACTAAATCCTGGAGAGGACGAATTCTCGTTCTCCACATTTTAGTTCGGGTGCCACTGTAGAAACATTATGCTTATTTCGGAGCAACAAACATGGAGAATCAGCAATACTGTCTCTGAGATTCGAACTCCAAACTATCCAAATGCCAGCCGAATGTGCTTTGCAATTATACAACGAGGACTTGCAGTAAGGAAGGACACACTCACTTTCAAATTAAAACATAAATATTTAAAAATTAATTAATTTAATAGCAATTTGGATAGAAATCAGTCGACGGCTATCCGCCTAAGAGATAGATGTCTTCACGTAGGACTTTCTAAAGAAAAGCCTTTGTCATATGTGTACATTACATATAATGAATATTCACAAAATCCCGATGATGACATAATGCTCACCGAGATTTCAATGTAGGTAGTATTCCAATGATCAGCGTTTTTATCCATTCGGTTACTAATGGACTCGAACCAAAGTCGAACATTTTTTGGTGTATGTACATGCAAAAATCAACAATTAATTGAAACATAGATATAGGTATTATAAAAAAAATTATAATGTGCGTATCTTTAAAGCTTGGAGAAAAATTATTTGAATTTTTTGTATTAAACCAATGATTCAGTTTGCGTTATAAAGGTAAACATTTCTTTTTATATTGAAATATTTTCTTTCAAGCTTAAAGCCTTAGTGAATAATATGAAATGTGCAAAGAATAATGCTATTTTTATTTAAAATGGTGAAAGAAGGAATTTTATCAAGAGCTTTGAAGGAATCTTCTGTGGTATCACATCATCATAAAACCGCATCACTAAATCCGAAATCGCATAATTTTACAAAATTCAACATTGTGAGGCTTATTTCGTATTCTTTCCGGTTATTCACAATAAGAATCTGCGTTCTATCTGAGAAACCTGGGGAAGAAAGCGGACGAAAAATAAGAACTTTGCGATTCCTTTTTATCGATATAAATCCTCAACGGACCCCAAACAAACACATGTGTCCGATGAAATGATACAGGCGCTGAGGCACATCAGAATTCTCTAAAAACGTGCAGACTGAATAACGCAAACAGAGAGAAGAAAAACAAAATAACATTTTCATGTATAAATCAGTGCACGTAACTTTCCAATAGCATCCCCGGGAGAAGCTAAAAAATTTCTCTCCGCTCACTTTTCTCTTTTGCTCGTAGCTTTGTCATTTTTTAGGATTCTTTTTTTTTCAAGGAGATTTGTTGAGGGAAATGCGTGAAGAATTTGCTGATACCTTACGACAAAGATAAGTTCCGTGACCGGACTCTGGGATGTAAATAAATCGAATGTCGGAGTGGCAAACGAAACGATCTATTATTTGTTCTTTCCAGTGTCAGTGTTTGCTGGAATAAGAGACTTGTTAAGCATTATGTTGAGTGTAAGTTTACAATGCAACGCCTGTTTTAGAATTCCTAAGAAAGTCTGTTCGTGACTATTGTTTTGCCGTATAACACTCCGGCATTTCAAACTCATAAATAGAGAAAACTCGTAAAATTTTCTTGTAATGATATTTTATTCTTCGATTCTCCAGTATACAGCAAATAAAATGAAACATGTATTTGAAAATTTCAGTAGAGTTACATATTTCGATCATCTTCGTATCTTACTTCATCGTGTTTCGCCATAAGATTTTTACATGCTTTGAGTGTAACTCCGTAAAAAGCGTAAAATGAGAAAGAAAGAACGTAGAAAAAGAGAAGTCTGAAGCAAATGTAAATAGAGATGGCACAAGAAAAAAAGAAAGAAAGAAAAAAATTGTGTAAATATTTTCAGAACGAGAAAGAGCAAACTCCTTTCACATTTGTTATGTTAAGCCTTTTTTACACAATCATGTTCTTCCGCTTGTCTCCGGTAACCTCGATTTTATCAATCCTTTCAATATACTAGTATTTTATGTACGCTCCTGTTCACCCGAACCCAGTTTGTCTACATCTCTCCAAATATTGGGCTAATCGGGATGAAGTTTAAAAGACGAAATTTGTTAACTCAACAGACTACCATCAGAATAGTGAAAGTGGGATGCTTCAATGCAAAACTGTAAATTTGGTTTTCACGGGCGATTGCTTTTCCATTATGCTCAGTCTTTCTCAAAAAGATTTCAGAAGAGTTCCGAACTTATAAGGGTTAAGTGCCTTTCCAAGGAATTCAGATCTTAAGAGAGTAGCAAATAGTGTCTATTGGACGGATAAATATTTTGCTATTGGTGATTTTCCGCGTAGCATTATATTCAATAGTATAGTATAAAGCAGGTAAATATTTATTAGTATATTACAGCATATTATTATATTCAAAAGCATCTTCTTTTCGCTAAGTGTGGACGAATTACACATTTTCTTATTAATCACAGTTACAGACTGTGACGGATGAAAGTTCTCTACCTTTGAAGATAAACTACAGTAACATGAATCCAGGCAGGCGTTGCACAAGAGTACGTATAAAGTGTTTCTGACCACTAACTGCTCTGTTATTACTTAATAACACAAAAGTCGGAGTTGGATCTCCATACCATATTGATTTAGAAAGATCTGTAATCTAACGTTTCATTTTGCACTTCATGTTGTAACTTCTACTGGTATAACAACCAACTGGAAACTGCTTGTTCTCTCATCTAGAGATTGACCTTAAGAAGAAGTGTCTAATGGGTTGGCAAGTTGTCCTCTCTGTTTCTCCTTAATTACTACTATACAACATATAAAACAAGATTAAAATTAACACAAAACTTTCTTAGGTACTATTTATAGTTGTTAACGCCGAAAAGGAAGTGAAGCCAAGATTTAATGTTTTCAATATTGTCTACTTGAAAAATCTGGCAACGTCGATCAAAATAAAAAGAGAGTGAGGCTGGCTGCCATGGTTCCATTATCACCATATTTAACCAAGATTTTTTCAATTTTCTTAAGTTAACATTATTAGTACTAAATGAATTTGAATAATAAGTGAATATTAATGTATTGTATATAGTTATTGCAAATTGTATTTTCAACTATGCAAAATATCACCAGGAAGATATTCTGTGTTTACGATTTGACGGCGCTCATCACGTGACCCTCCCCACCCCTTTTGTGCATATATTGCAAGTTTCTAAAATTACTGCAAATGTTTTACAAGATTTACTATTTTTCTCTGTTTTAGAAGATTGAATATTATTATTTTCAAGACCAGTTACTGCAAGATACTTTCACATTTATTAATTATATCCATAAATTATGATTTACTTTATTATTAACTCGACCAATCAGAATGCACAAGTGTGCTTTACTCCGATTCGTCCTTTGCTAGCATGTGATTTCAGTGTGACAAGACTGTGTTTGTGTTACGCGTTTTACTTCACTATTGACTGGACTCGTGTATGTTGACCGAGCAGTGCTCATTTATTCGGAGTTTGTGTTTTTGACCGGAGCCGATGTTTAACTACGGACTTTGTGTGCCATGACCGAAGCCTTAGATCGAGACAATTATGCCAAATTATACATCAAAAAGCGATGGATACGTACCTTATATGTAATGCCTTCAAATGCTATCACAATTAACGTAGCTTCAATGTTTACCACAAAGAAATACTGCTAAAATTGCAAGTCATCTGAATGCTATCATAATTTAACATCGTATATTGCTATCTCGGATATGCTCATCATACTAATTGCAGACTTTTAAAATCTTCAAATGCTCTTTCCCGACAACTTCGCTGCTGTATTCACGTCCACGGACGATAGGTGTAAATAAGTTACACCTTAATCACCATTCAAGCAATTGGCCCAAGGGCAGAAATTTAATGAAGAGTGAAGACCGTAATGGTCATCCTTTGTCTTAAACGAAACGATCTACCGCCATGGTTTTTAATGTCTACGAGTTGTGTGGAAGAAGGCGGTTATTCTTATTTTGTGAGTGTAAGTTGTGTTAAGGTAATGCTACATTAAAGAATTATACAATCCACTATGTGTTTGTGTGTTTTTTCAAGTGTAATTGAATGCCTAATTTTCTAACATGTGGTCCGTGCGACCGTGAGAAAATTAGTGCCTGAGGATAAAAAGCTGATTAGAAGGTTAAAATTTGAAGTGTTAAAGAAGAAATATAAAGTGTGGATTATTACTAACTTGTTCCAATTTGTGATAGGATTTAACTTCCTAATTTCGTTCTTTACTTAGATTTTTTTTGGATTACCTCAAGAATTAGGTAAGTGTTTCTCCATCTGTACTTTCCTCTATTATTTATCAACTTAATGATGGATGCGTTATTAATTAAAAAAAGAACTTTGAAAGCTAATATAACGAAAGCTACTTCTGATTTAGAAAAGACAATTTGTGATACATTTCAGCTACAGCTTTTTGAAAATAAATGTGAAAAATTTAACGATGAGTGTTCAGATATTTTTAATAAAATATTTGAATTAATTGAGGAGAAGGATTTTGATAAATATATGACTGAACAACAAACCGTTCAAGAGAACATTGATGGTTTATGGATTAAAGTTAAACGACAAATGTCAAAACTTAGGGTTAAAGATGCAAGTAATTTAAAGATTGAAAATACTAGTGCAGAAGGTATAAAATTACCCAAATTAAACTTACCATCGTTTAGTGGAAACATACAGGATTGGTTAGGTTTTCGGGATATTTTCATTTCAAGCATTCATAATAATACTGCATTATCAGAGTCGCAAAGGCTGTCGTATTTGAAATTATCCCTTCATGGGGAAGCAGCTAGAATTATCCAGTCAATCACACTTTGTGACAGTAATTATAAAATTGCTTGGGATCTTTTAGAAGAAAGATATTCTAATAAAAGTGATCAAGTCTTTTCTCAAATAAAGCGTTTCATGTCAATTTCTCCTATACAAAATGAAAACCCATCTTCTATTTTAAAATTAGTAGACACAGTGAATGAGAGTGTAAGGTCTCTAGAAATTCTAGAGAAAAAAATAGATGGATTCTCAGAAACTTTTCTTGCATATATTTTTCTACAAAAATTAGATACTTTGGTGGGAGCGAGATTCTAAACCGAATGAATTACCTAAATTATCTGAGCTTATGATATTATTAAAAAATCATGCCCGAACTTTGCAATTGTCAAAGTTATTTAATGTGTTTAATGCAAAAAAGGGTCAACCCATTCAAAAGGTAACTGCTTTGGTATCAAGTGTTAAAAATCAAGACTTAAAATGTATTTGTTGTAAAAGTAACAATTTTCACAAGTTATATAAATGTAATTCTTTCCTAAAAATGACTGTAAGTGAACGTCTTGAATTTGCGAAGAAACATAAATTATGTTTTAATTGCTTTGCTTTTAATCCAAATCATTCTGCAAAAAACTGTAGTTCTGAATTTAGCTGTTCAATATGTATGAAAAAACATCATAGCTTGCTACATTTTCCCAGGCAAGATATTTTGCAGTCGTCTGCCACCATTGAGTATTGTATGGAGAAGGAACAAACAACTGCTAATAATTCTAATTCCCCTCCAGTGGAGAATTCGAAGCTAAACGCAGATGCCAAATGTTTTGAAATGTTATCTAATTGCAACCAACTAAATAAATCGGCTGTTATCGGTTCGTCTATAACCAGTTTACAAGTGATTTCAAAGAAAGTCTTACTATCCACCGCGATTATTTATGTTAAAGATTCTTGCGGGAATTTTATCGCTTGTAGAGCGTTACTGGATAGTGGGAATCAATGCTGTGCTCTGACCTGTGAGTTTGCTAATAAGCTTGGAATCAGAAAGAATAAAATTAACGTATTAATTTCATGTTTAAACGGAATGGCTTTATCGGTAAAATCCAAGCTTACTGCTGTGAGATCTAACAAGTGTGATTACAGTAGGGCACTTGAGTTTTTTGTTGTAACTAAAATTAATGAGTTTGTGCCCTTGAATTATTTTAGTTTCTCATTTTCACAGCTTTCTCAAAATATTAATCTAGTGGATCCTCATTTCAATGTTCCAAAGAAAATGGATGCCTTGTTAGGGGCCGAATTTTTTTATGAGCTGTTGAAAGCTGATCAATTTCAGCTACCAAATTCGAATTTAACTTTTCAAAATTCCGTATTTGGATATATTGCTAGCAGCATAAATTTTGGTTCAAATTCAGACAATACGATTCATTGCGGATTTATAAAAGTCGAAGAAGACATAAATTCACTAATCAAGTCTTTTTTGGGAAATTGAGTCTGTTACTGAATCTCTCAAAATCAAGAATAAAGAAGAAGTACAATGTGAAGATCATTTTGTGAAAACTCATCGCCGAGATAGTATATGTGCCAAAGAAAATAGATGCCTTGTTAGGGGCCGGATGTTTTTATGAACTGATGAAAGCTGATCAATTTCAGCTACCAAATTCGAATTTAACTTTTCAAAATTCCGTATTTGGATATATTGCTAGAGGCATAAATTTTGATTCAAATTCAGACAATACGATTCAGTGCGGATTTATAAAAGTCGAAAAAGACATAAATTCACTAATCAAGTCTTTTTGCGAAACTGAGTCTGTTATTGAATCTCTCAAAATCAAAAATAAAGAAATAGAATGTGAAGATCATTTTGTGAAAACTCATCGCCGAGATAGTGACGGTAGATATGTAGTGACTCTACCAATAAAGCAAGTTGTACAGTTGGGTGATTCTTCGCAGTTAGCTTCACAACGGTTACATAACTTATGGAAGAGACTAGACAAAACTCCCGACATCTCTAGGATGTACTGTGAATTCATGAAAGAATATGAGGCCTTAGGGCATATGCAGAAAATGCAGACTGCGTCTGAAATTCTTAAATATATAATGCCCCACCATGGTGTTTATAGAGCAGAGAGCAAGACAACTAAATTACGAGTGGTATTCGACGCTTCGGCTCGTTCGTCATCTGGTCGTTTAATGAATGTAGGTGTGGTGCAAGACGACCTGTTCTCTATACTACTACGATTTAGAAAACACAAGGTGGCTTTCACTGATGATATATGCAAAATGTGTCGGCAGATTCGTATAAATCCTGAGCAGCGCAACTGCAATGTATCCTTTGGAAAAATTCGTTAAATGATTCGCCTGCACTTTATCAATTAATTGCCGTGACATACGGAACCAAATCAGCGCCTTTTTTAGCAACAAGGGTTTTGAGGCAATTAGCCATAGATGAAAAGGATAAGTATCCATTGGCTTATGAAACGACATTGAATGATTTTTATGTTGATGACATTTTATCTGGTGCTAAAGATGCCACCTCTGCTGTAGAATTGCAATGACAGTTGATAGCTATGCTACAATCTACAAAAATGGAATTGCACAAATGGTGCTCAAACGAAAGAATTCTCTTAGAACAAGTTCCATTCGAAAAACAAGACTATCATTTTGAAGAATCTTCACAAGGCACCATAAAGACTCTGGGTTTAAGATGGAATCCAGAAGAAGACTCTTTTAACTTTAGTGTGTCTAGTTCATCTAACACATGTACTAAACGTTCAGTTTTGGCAGAAATTGCTAAATTGTTTGATCCTTTAGGTTTTCTGGGACCTGTAATCATGCGTGCAAAGATGTTTCTGCAAAGACTCTGGCTTTTACATTTAGACTGGGATGATCCACTTCATCTCAAGAAGCGTTAAGAATGGGAAACCATTCAAAATGCCTTACCAGAGTTGAGACAAATCAAAGTTCCTCGGTACATTCTAATAGCACTGAGCAAAGAAATTGAACTCCACTGTTTAGCTAATGCTTCAAAGGTTGGATATGGTGGAGTTATTTATTTGCGTTGTGTTTCTGAAACTTGAGAAGTTAAAGTGACTTTACTTTGTAGCAAATCTCGAATATCACCTCTTAGAGTAATAACTATTCCTCGCCTGGAATTGTGTGCCGCAGAGCTCCTTTTCAAACTTGTGTCAAAGGTAACAGCATCCTTGAGTTTGGAAATTGACAAAGTTATTCTGTATACAGATTCAAAAACAGTGTTAGCCTGGAGTGATACATCTCCTCATCTTCTAAAGGTGTTCGTGTCAAATAGAGTAGCGCTTATCCAAGAGTTAACTAAGGATTTCTCTTGGCAACATGTCAGAACAGCAGACAATCCTGCTGACCTAATTTCTCATGGTTTGAGCCCAGAACATATTGTTGAGAATTCTTTATGGTATCAAGGGCCAAATTTTCTCCATCAACAGATCATTAATTACAGCAGTGTGAACAACAACTTGGAAAGATCAAATGAAAACTATGTGCTTGAACTTAAAAAAAGTTTCTAATGTGACTTTAGCAGTAGCTGTTAACGACTGTTTTTTGGATTCTCTTTTTGACATTACTAACTCTTATGTTAAATTAATTAATGTTTTCTCTTATGTTTTAAGATTTATAAGGAATTGTAGATCCGGTTGATGAAGTCTCGTCAAGTGAAAGGAAACTACTGTCCTTAGTGCAGCAGCAGTGTTTTCCTGAAGAGTTCAAAAGGTTAAGTCTAGGAAGGGAAGTACCCAAACATAACCAGTTAAAATTTTTATGTCCCTTTTTAGATGAATCTTAAGTTATTAGGGTAGGTGGTAGAATGCAGGAATCAAACTTGTGCTTTAACACAAAGCATCCTGCTGTCTTATCAAAAAACCATAAATTGACTCATTTAATTATGTCAGACTACCACATTCGAAACTTCCATACTGGAGCACAAGCGCTCTTACATAGTGTTAGAGAAAAGTTTTGGCTGATAAGTGGACGCAATCTTGCTAGGAAGATCACTAAAGAATGCGTAACGTGTGCCAAGGTAAAACCAGAATTGCTGGATCAGAAAATGGGTAATTTACCATCAGAGAGATTTAATCCATCCTTTCCCTTTAACCACACTGGTATTGACTTTTGTGGTCCCTTTGTTATAAAATATACAAATCTGAGGAAGGAAACATTGCACAAGATTTATGTTGCAATTTTTTTTTTGGCTTTTGACTCGTGCTGTCCATCTAGAGATAGTTTCAAATTCGTGTACAGAGTCTTTTATTGCAGCCTTTAAACGGTTCATTTCTATAAGAGAGAAATGTGCATCTATATTTAGCGACAACGCTCGAAATTTTGTTGGGGCTAGGAATGAACTCAAGCGACTATATAATTTGGTGAAATATCCCGATGAATTCTCAACTAAATATCTGACATCTGAAAGAATTAATTCATCCCTCCTAGAGCTCCTCACTTTGGAGGAATCTGGGAGGCAGGTGTTACGTCCTTTAAGTTTTATCTTAAACGTGCAGTTGGGAAGTTGATTTTTACATTTGAGGAGTTTCTTACAATTTTGAACCAGATAGAAGGAATTTTGAATTCACGCCCAATATCCCCTTTGTCTAATGACACCAATGATTTAGAAGCACTTACAACCGCACAATTTTTAATTGGACGACCTTTAACATCTATAACTGAACCTGATCTTACTGAATTTTCGGATAATTGTTTGAAACACTGGCAGCGAACTACTTAAGTGACCCAATATTTGTGGAAAAGGTGGCAAAATGATTATATTAGTAATTTACAACAAAGATTTAAATGGTATTGTGCGATGGATAACGTAAAAAGGGGAACTTTAGTTTTGGTAAAGGAAGACAATATGCCTATTTCAACTTGGTTACGTTGAAGAACTAATTTATGGTAAGGATAAAAATGTAAGAGTTTGTATTGTGAAAACCAAGTCTGGTCTTTTGAAAAGGCCAATAACTAAACTAGCTGTACTGCCTGTAGAGGTTACATAGGCTGTAAAAGTTTAGTGAATAATTTGTTAAGTTTAAAAAAAAAGTGTTATGTATTGTTTGTGATTTTATATATATATATATATATATTGTGCATTTCAAATTCTGTGTTTCACTGTACTTATTGATTTCCTTCAGGTATAACAGTTTAAATTCTAGTGATATATTATTTGATCTGCAGAGTCTTTGAATTTGTTTAATTTGTTAACTGTGTACAAATGCCCAACCCGGGCGGTATGTTAACGCCGAAAAGGAAGTGAAGCCAAGATTTAATGTTTTCAATATTGTCTACTTGAAGAATCTGGCAACTTCGATCAAAATAAAAAGAGAGTGAAGCCGGCCGCCATGGTTTTTAATGTCTACGTGTTGTGTGGAAGAAGGCGGTTATTCTTATTTTGTGAGTGTAAGTTGTGTTAAGGTAATGCTACATTAAAGAAATATACAGTCCACTATGTGTTTGTGCGTTTTTTCAAGTGTAATTGAATGCCTAATTTTCTAACAATAGTAATACAACTAAAACTGTATAGCGAATTAAATTATTCGACTGCTTTTCGTCTACTCACAACAACGACTTGCTCGTGAGCTAACATTACGACAGGATTGTAATAAAAAAAACTATTCAGATCTACAACACCTTATGGATCGGACGGAAAGTAGCCAAGTTCCCAACTTTTTCCAATTAACCTCTCGGCAGCACTTCTACTCTGCAACCGGCTTCCTTCTGCAAGATAGCAATAATCCGAAGTATATTCCACTGAGTTGTGTCGTAGTTTTAAACTATGCTAGTTACGGTAAAATTTCCATAAGCCTCTGATCTGAATGAGTAACGCAACGAAGCAAGACATATAAGAATAACAAAGTTAAGTGGTAGTAAAACTGAAATCATAAATGTCACAAGTTATGTTGCGCTACAATCACTATCCTTGCCTTTAATAATACATACATTTTGGCAAACATCTATTTCTTTGAATCTGTGCCTTAATACTTGTTATTTTGTTAAGTGCCATTTTTGTGAGTTTTGCGATTCCACGTTGTATAAGATTCTTAATTTTCCTTTCACGGTATGTCACTATTCATAAATGTATTTGCTTAAGATTAGTGTAGGTTCTCTTTAATAATGTAACGTATATTGTAAAATTAACGTGTGCAAGCCATTAAAAGTATTTTTAGGTAACAGATTAAGTATTGTGTTACAAAAAATTAATGGAATAATTTAATTCTTAGTCTGTAGAACAATATTAAGCATTATTATTTATTTTTATATCATTTTCTGGGTGAATTTCCATATAAAATAAGACATAAAGGATGCAACTATAAAAACCATATTTTAGAGAATATTGTTTAAGATTTCCATGGAAAATCAAGAAGCAAATTCAATACTTCTAAAAGAGAAAACTGAAAGAGAATGCAAAAACATAAAATTCAATTTAAGTTTTAATGTAAATATAGATTGGTTTTGAAGCCTGCAATTTTAGGTACGTATTTTAGTGAATAATTTTAAACTTCTTTACATAGCCTACCTTTCAGTTAAATGATATTTTCAAGAATAATATTTATTTTATTGTACGCTGTAAGTAGTAAATAATTTTTAGAAATTGTACTTTCATACTGCGCTACAAAGAGAAAAGAAAATAAATTTTCTTTGATATTGTCATTTAAGAACGCAGTTTTCATGAAAGGATATAAATGAATAAAATATCATTAGCAATTCAACGAAGACCATATTTTTGTATCTATTAAATTATCAAGTACTACAAATAAAAAAAAGATACAGTAAACCTTCTATTCTCCGCAAATATCCATTCCTTGGAGAACAATCCTTAGAAAATCTTATTTAGTTGGTGGCTTTATTTTCCTTTCTTAGTAGAATTCAGTACTGCATTTCATATTAATATTATTTTTTCAATGTGTGCATTTTGCAGATAAGTGAGAATAAACAAATGTCAAAACCAAATATGAACATTTGCATTTGTTGCGTATTGCATAAAATGTGTTATGTAGCAAATTCACTTAATTATTTAAGTTATGACTTATTAAGAATTTATTTTATTATTATTCTAAATTTATGCTACAGAACACGTATTTTATTTAATATCTGTGCTATTTGTTTAATTGTAACTGGGGTTTTTTGGTAGTTAAGATTGGTACGTACTTTCCACTCGTTACTCGTAAACGCGATGAAACACAAAATGGAATTGGGTGCTTTTCTAGGTAATTATCTTGATTTTATATTACTTAAGTTTACCCATTCTTAATTAATACTACTAGAAGCGGAAAAATTAGCTCATTAATTTAAGATCTTTTTCAAGATTCTAGCCTTTTAAGATACAGTAAATTATTTAATTGAATTTTCCATTTTTCATTGTAACGAGAACGAAAGGAGGAGGAATTGAAAAAAAAATGCAGTTTTCTAACACTCTTGCTTACGTTGTTGAGGGATTTCCAGTGGGTTGAGGTTTAGGTTGCCGTGTTCGGCCTCGCACGTGTTCCAAATTTTTGGCGATAGTTGGCGAGGTTTCAATTTGTGTTTAGTTCAACGCCTCCGAAAAAGGAAAAGTTTTACAGGAGTGTAAGGCGGGGTTTGTCGTATTGGAGTTTTCACCCTTTTAGCAGGTTTTGGCATTTTATGGGATTCCTTCCTTAAAAAAAGGCGTTGCAGGCGTTGCTCGTCCTCTTTTGTCCACTCTTATTGTGCTCTTTTGCTTCGCATTTTTTGTGTGCTATTGGGCACGGTTCTCCCATGAATCTCTAAGGGAACGTTTTTGTATTGAAGCGGGTCTTATGGCTCCATTTTTCGGCATCATGCGTTACCCTTAAATTCTAAAATTTACTTGCCTCCACCCAGATATTATTTTCGCCATCACTATGGAAGGCAAAAAATTTACAAGCGTCTAAGGGTTCAGACAAACCCATCCTCTTAGCGTTCAAAATCCTGAAACCCAGGAAAAAAGCCGTAGAAGAAACGTCACCTCGGCTTTCTTGCTTTCGCCGTTCCATAAGCTTTCTGATGGACGTTCCGATGAAGCTCGATTCAGTTTGTCAAAAATCATCTTGAAATTTGTCCCAGCACTTTTCCTTGGAGTCCTCCTGCAGTCACCTTTGACAACTAGCCAGATATTCACGTCTCCCTCAGACAGACGGTTCAACATTTCCCAACATAAAAAAGGGGACAGTCGTCCAATGACTTGAGTATGTCTCCAAGGTTTTCCTTCCAACATCGTGACGTTCCAGTTAACCCACGGCTTCATCATTTCTTCCTACAAGGGACTTGCAGACAGCAAATTTATCAGATAAGTCTCTGTTGAGATTTTTTACTTGATTAGTTCACAAAAAAATTGGTTTGGACATTTACCAGTTTATAGTTAACTACAATAGCAAAGGGGGGTTTCACTTATTTAAAAAAATGTAGTTACGGTTTAATTAAAAAAAATTGCATTTTTAGGATTCTGATGTGTTGAGAAATTTAAATTTAAGTTTTATTTGATGAGATTACTGTCCTTGCTATGGTTAAATAAATTGTTAACTGCAATAGAATTGCTCCTGTTTTAATACTCTAAATTTTCCTAAAAGGGTGGTTTTGTTGTAACTCAGGTAATTGAATCTAAAGCCTTTATTCTCTGTGCAATAATAAGACGTAAATTTTAAGATTCGTCTGAATAGTAGTATTCTTTGATTTTCTGTGCAAGATAAGATGTTTCTGTGATAAGATGTAAATTTATATTTTGTTCTAAATGGTAGTATTATTTTAATTAAGGTGCAATAATAAGGTGAAAGAACTTCCATAGGTGTAAAGAAATAGTTTGTTATGGATTTATAAATTTTACTAAAATGAAATAGTTATGCTTATACTTTGTTAGCACTTACAGAAATTTGATATTTTATTTTGAAATCACTGAATTGTTAAAGAGAAATATAAATGTTTTAGAATTTTCTCAGGTTATTTTTTTCACTCCACGGGGGAGTTAAATAAATTTTATTATCTAATTGTTATTGTCATATTTGATGTATCTGAAAATAAACACTAAGGTTTTCTTAAGATTTAATATCGATTATTGTGTTTTTTGTTTACATTTTGGAAATGCATGATTTATAGTAAGTTCACGAGCATCAGGGTTTATGGGTTGTTTAGGTTAAAAATCACAACGCAAATGTAAATTTTGGATAGTTAAGTTTTGATGTAAAAATTGTTAACTTTGTTCCCTAGTGTTCCTGATAAAAGGCACTGCTATAGAACAAATGTATACTTTAAAGTTTTGTGCTTCATACTTCAATGAATGTAGAAATGTTTTCAAAGCGAATATGGCAAATGAGTTTAATTCGGTAAGCCTTTCATGTGAGAGAGAATTTTCTCAGTTTATTTTTTATTCTTTCTCTAGATGTTTGACTCGTCTATTTTGCATTCTTAATGTATACAAAAAGAGAAATTCTCAAGTCATAATATGGAAAGTGTGTTGTCTGTACACATATAGACATATGAATACATATAAATGTGGACATATAAATGTGGGAATCTTATATAACATTTATAAGTGTGACTACTGTTTTTAAGTAATGAATTAATATATGTATAAAAATCAACTGACGAACCAAATCATTACGTCTATAGTGGGACTAGGAATATCGAGAGTGGACTATGGATAAGTGGAAGACAGTTGCCT
>KK118058.1:64906-95524 GCA_000611955.2 Stegodyphus mimosarum | reverse complement strand
CCTAAATTTGTAGGATTAGCTTCAAACGTTCCATGTTTAAATTTTGCTTTAGCTCAAATGGAAGCGCTTCTAGCCGGAAAAGACCCATTGCAACTGATGTCCCGGCTACATACGCGAGATAGCTTTCAAGTGAAGCGAAAATATTTCCCTTAGAGCTCTGTCTTACGTACGTTTCCCGAAAGAAGTAATTTTCGTTTAATCACCCATGCAAGTATCCGGAACGTTTGAGAAATATCTCTTTCGACGCTCACTCTGGGGTAGTTTTCAAGTCTGGTAACAGTTTTAAGAGGGATTTTCTCTAAGATTTCAAAAGTGCTTACTCTCTCTTGAGCAATCTTGCAAATAAGAAGCCGTGAAAAATCGTATGTTATTTGGATCAAGGTTCTTGTCTATTTTTCATAACTGAGCAGGAAGTAAAATACGTTGCTCTACAAGCAATTTTGGTTATGAGTTAAGAGGAATTCCTTCATATCACTGTTTTTTTCTGGTTGGCCTATATTTGTAGCTATTTGACTTGCTTCTAAGAGATGCCATTTTCTCCAAAAAGTTCGTAAGGTACAACAATATGAGTTCAGACGGCTTTCTCGTATTCTTTTCTTATTGCTATGCTGCCACTGAGTGATCTATTGAACATTTAGCTAATTGAATTATTCCATTTTTTAACAAATAAAATATTTACTTTGCTTAGATAATTGAAAGAAAACTGAAAAATGATGTTTCCTAATGTCTATGAAATGACATTTGAAATGAATAAAATTAATGAAAGTATCTTAAAATTATACGGCAGATTTAATATGCATACTTTTAAAACTCGAAAGTGCATTTTAAGGACGCTTTATCTATATGATGGTTTGAAATATTCTTCTTCTAAGATATGCTTATGTTCTCTGCTGCCTGAAATTGAGAATCATGTTTTGACAGGAGAAATGTTTAATGTTAAACGCTAAATTCTCACTCTAATTGCTTTCAGAATGCAAATAAAAATTTAATGAATTACATTAAGGGGACTCGGTACCAAAAAATCGAGGAAATTACCGATTTTTCAATTTTTTGCTAGAAAAATACCTTAATACCCTTACTCCACTGAAGAGAAATTTTGAAATGATCTGACGGTAATAAATGGTATAAAATGCTTTTAAACATTTTGACAGCCCTTTAAATGCCACGCCCCCTCAGTTTTTATTTTTTTTAACTTCTTAATTTTTTTCAGTAAGTTATTAGTTATTAGTTATTAGTTAGTGTTAATGAAAAGGAGTGTAATTAAATATAACTGCAAGTATCAGGAACCTCTGTTTATGTTTATAAACTGATTTATTTAAATACAACGTGAAGCTGGGAAAAAAATTTCTTCACCTTTAAAATGGCAAGGTTATATCTATATATATATATAGAGAGAGAGAGCTCAGCAAATATTTATATGTGTATTATCAGTTAGCTTTGCTATGTTTATTCAAAAATTGAAATTATTTGTGATACGAGTCGAACAGAAAGAAGTGGTGTAATGAAAGCGATCAAGTTCCTGACTGTAGCATTATTAAAATAGTGCTGGAACAAACATTAAACTCTTTAATTAATTAAAATATACCTAAATTATTTTAAAATGCAATTTATATGCTAGGAGAAATGGCTAAAAGAATATTGGAAATCACATATGCTGCTTAAATACAATTTTTTTATATTTATTAAAATTTCAAATTTTGCTTTTTGAAAAAATGAATGAAACGACAAATTAATATTATTAACATTAATTCTAAGTGTTTTATGGATATATTATTTTATGGTTTTATGGATATACATATGTATTGAAATTCAGTAATAAAATTATTAAGAAATTTGAAATGATTTAATGACCATTTAGACAGTTCACGTTCTTTAAACTGCTTTTCTCAGTTTTCATTTTTTCAGTATATTCTTTTACTTAAAGTCCTAAAATCTACAGATATACTTAAAGTCCTAAAACTTCTACAGATATAGACCATATTATTTAATATTTTTACTGTTTATTTAAAATTATATTCTTAATAGAAACAAGGATACGTTTTGCAAAATAGTGAAAAGAAAAATTATTGAATTATTGGAAGTGAAAACATGATTGAGATCATCTTTTTTTTAACGTTTTTACATAAAAATGTGCTTTTTATTTTTTTTTCTTGGAAACTAATTCATTAATCGCAAAATCGATTCTTGAAGTTATTAAGAACACTCTAACATATGCAATAAAAAATTTGGGGCAAAAACATTCAAAATTGTTTCAGAATAAGGAATTTTTAATTCTTAAATGTTTCTTAAAAATATTTAAATTAAAAAAAAATTACTAGCAGAAAAATGTTTTTCCAGCTTAAAATCATTTTGTCTTGTATAACCACTTAATATTATTCATAGAAAATACATGAAAATTCTTAAATAAAAAATATCATTCGAAAGGTACTAAGTCCCGGTTAAAGTAACAAAGTACTCATTTTTAATTTTCTCTGGTAAATAACTACAAGCATTGCAGCAATAAATTTTACTTCACAATATACGGAAACAGAATTCCCAGAATGGAATGAAATTTACAACTGACACAGTAGCAAATAAAAAATTATTTTCTGTAATCGCAGCTTCACTTTTAATTGCATGTTATGTCAGATTAAAAATGTATTCAAAATCATATTTTTTTGGACGTAATTAAATTTTAAGGTATGATAAATTGAAGAATAGTGTTCTTACTGTGAACAAATAAGTGCAGATATTTAAGGTTGCAAGAAGGCGTTGTTCCTTACATTCCTATTGAAATCATAATCTGATGTACTTACAGGTTTTATTAATTCTTAAGATCAAATGCATTTTAAAGCAATGAAATCTAAGATTGAAAAATACTCTTTTGGGCAAGTAAAAGGTGGCCAGAGCAAAGCAAAATAACCTAAAATCATTGCCAAAAAAGCTTCTATTTCTCTGTCTCTTTTTTAATGAAATAAAATTACTAAAAATAAAAACTATGTGGGGTTAGTTTGACGAACTAAGGCCAATGAGATGTCATACCACACGATATCCTTCTGAAGAAAAAGCTAAATAAACTGATTCCTAATTGGAAGAACACAAACACTTCGATTTATCCTATTTCACAGTTAACCGAATCCAAAACTAGTTGTGTCTGATTGGTATTCCAAGCAAAAGAATGAATATAATCAGTTACATTATATCATTTCCTGAACTGTCGAAACCTAGATTATTATTGATGCGATATGATGACTTAAACTATTCGGTCAGAGGACAGTGTTTAGGATTTATCTTGGCTTTGGTATTAAATATGATATTAACTATCATGAAATAACAAGTTAGTAAAATGTGCATAGTTACGCAAGATATTACAACTCTGTAAACACGTTTTAGGCTGAGCAAAGTAATACGGTTTAATATAAATAACATTTTTATTTGCATTTATTTTTGCAATTATTTACAATAACAATGTGGAATGCTGCTTCCTTATTCGTATACTTAACACAGATTGTTGTGTAGAGACATTAGGTAATTTTCTAAAGCTGGAGAGATCAAAAATGAGCAATGCTTTCGCCGGGATTCGAATCACGGACCTCTCGAATACGCGCCGAGCGTGCTGACCACTACACCACGAAGACATGCGAAGAAGGCTGGAGAAATGCCTTACATACCCCCCTTTTAAAGGGCGATTGTGGTTTAAGGGACCCAGTCGCCAAATCCTGGTGGTGGAGAATCATCATCCACCACCTTTTTTAGTTCGGGCGCCAATGTAGAGTCATTAGGATTTTTTTGAAGCAGGAGATATTGGAAAATAAGCAACGCCTTCCCCGGGCCTCGAACCACGGACCTCTAGAATACACGCCCAGAGTGCTGACCCCTACACTACGTGGGCATGCGAAGAAAGCGAGAGAAGTACCTTATGGATTCTCCTTTAAATTATGTTAATTTTATGATTATGATAGAACATGTTAAAATGTAATTAAATATATCCTGAGACATTAATAAGGATACTTTATAAGGTATGTTCTCACTCCTTTCAGCATTTCTTCGTGGTGTAACAATAGCAAACTCGGCGCGTATTCGAGAGGTCTGAGTGAAATAAAAGTGAGCTGTTTTATATTATTTATTAGCTATTTTATATCGCTACAAAGTGAGCTATTTTATATTATCAAGCTGCGGATGTACGTTTTCAATATGTTTTCTAATTCGTGACTTCTTTTAATAAAATGAAATTTTCCTCTAGACAGAACTCTACGTTCACAACTTGATACTTTAGCAAAGACTTAATTTATAGAAAATTGCAACTAAAAAGAAAACAGAAAGTTACAACTGGCAAAAGAATATAAAATGCTTATTAAATGATGAGGCCTTAATTTTGTGTGATTTAATAATGAATTTATAGCTATCCGACATTATATATGCAAGACAAAAAAAATGCAAGTAATTAAAAGAGTTTTCAGATACTTTTGAATTCATAGTATGAATCTGCACGGATAACTGTTTTGCATACCTAACTGTTCGTAAAAGTACTAATTTTTGTTGCTGCGAGTAATCTCACTTGTCCGAGCTCACCATCAGAACAAGACCACGAAAATTATTGTGGAAAGGAATTCAAGATTACATATGTCGTGGGCAAGGACCTTGAGCAACATACAGGTGATAGTATATGATTTTGCCCAGTTCCAACCCAGTGAGAAAGAGCTCCCCGGGCGATGGGCCGAGAATCTCCCACCCCTCCTCCCCTACCACCAAAACACACGGAGAGGACTTTCGGCTCGCCATGTATTTAGAGTGCTCCTATGCCGCAAAAACATTATACATTTACAAACATCCGTGCGTTCTCCGGGCTTTGAACCCGGTCTTACCATTAATTTTTATCTCGATTCATAGTTTAGGAATGGTTGGTGTGGATTACTGTAATCCAACACATCGTTTATTTATGAATAATTTATAAAAAAATGCCAGTTATGAATCCAGGAAGGCAACGGATAAGGAAAGATTCAAGATTTTATGTGAGAGTTTTAAAATTCGTTTACTCACCAAATATCCGAAGTCGTAGTCTGGTATAAAATTTTTCTATTAGTTTCATCGCTTTTATATTCGTTACGTTAAGTTACATTAACACCATTGTGGTTTGACAAATTGCCACTAATCACAGCTGTTGCAAGTACTTTGTCAGATGGTACTTCTTATGTTATTTTTCCAGACAATTAGTCGGTGCTGAAGTTTACAGACTTGGTGTAACGATAACCAATTTAACCTCATGTTATAAAACTACATTTCTAATAGTATTGCATTTATTGCAGGTAATATAGTACTTCATGGCACAAATATTCAATGAAATATATAAGTCCACGTAATCAGTTCTCGATTAACTTGTCCTCGCCTACTTAAAGTTAATTATACATGCTAGTAAAAAATGCAAAAACTACCCTTGCAAACCGTCAGAGAATGAAAAAGCTGTCAACAGAAAATATATAAAAGGTAAGAACAATTCGTAGGTTAACAAAAGATAACAGATAATGTCATAATGTTTGAGAGTTATTTTTATCCACAACAGAATGCCATTTAATTGTACGTAATCCAGAATATGTAAATATTGTACTATAATGAGCAAAAGTCTCTAAAATGTCTTTTTTACATGAGCTTGAATTCAGTGACACTGATCACAGTTTGTGCCTTATATTCTCTTTTAACTACTGTATATAACTTAATTTGTTCACTTCTAATGAAGTTTGTCTTTCCGTTATATACGGTACATGATTTTTGTTTTGAATACTGATTCAATTTACGTAACCAAATGAACTTATTTCCAGATTAAATTGCTTGAAAATAAGGACAACCGTTAATTCTATTTTTGTATTAGTTGCAATATGGATTGCTATCTTTTTCTGTGTTTGTAACTGCTGTTGGAGTAACTGTGATTGAGAGTTAACCGTCGACGCCGTCTTAGGTATTATGCTGATAAATTGGAAATGGATTGAAATTTATAAAACAATTTAACTGATAACTTTTTTAATATTTATACCATCAGTGTAGACCCGATACCAGTGAAGGTACCCGAAGATATTACCAGTGCTATATACTATACATTCGACAATTCGATGAAAGTTTTTATTCAAATTTCTTAAATGACAAATATTTCTATTTTTACTTCTTCACGTTTCATGAATCACATCATTCAGCTTAAATAAAGAATGATGAAAATTCTATCAGAATCCGAATAACAAAATAGCGAATATTCACGATACTGCTGTATGGAGGCAAAGGAAAAAAATGGCTGTTCTACATGCAAACGCTCAGCATTTTTTTGACAGCAACTTGTTCAGTCAAAGAAAAATGTCTTCAACGCTTGCAAAGTGGTCCTTTGTCACAGAAAATGCTGTTTGAAACATTTTCTTTTTAAAGGAAATGTTAAGGAAGAAGAGAGCCTGAAAAAGACGTTCTGAAGAACTTTGGTAAACAGATGTCACATATCAGAAACGGCTGAGCGATGACGCGTCACGGATATTCCGGGGCTTCAATTTTATATGGCTGCTCTCTTTTTTAAAGAATTCCTGGAGAAATCCTAGGGCTTTTGAAAAACGACTGCGTAAGTATGAACATGCCTACATACAAAATGAACGAAATGTATTTGAATTAATACTATTGTGAATAAGAAATATTACTGATTGCGTTATTCTAGCTTCAAAATCAGTTTATCAGTAATTATCAAAATTAATTACTCTTTGTACTGTAAAATCTTATCGAAATTAACACTTATTGGAAGTGTTAAGGGAAAAAGCATCAGCATTATATTCATAAATTTTTAGGAAGAGTTTCGAATGTTTAAATATAGAACATCCTTCTTCCTCTGCAGAAGTGGGGGAGGGGAATTGTAATCAGTTAAACTTTGCGAACTAGTTCTGCAAATTGATAAAAATTCCGCAGATTCTTGTTGCCTTTGAACCTTCAATAATCGTTATTCAGCGGGTTGTTATAACTCAGCTGGTAAAATTATTTTCAGGCAATTGGAGTAAGTAACGTCAGGGAATCCTTTCCTTATCTAAGTTTTGGACTGAGAGCATCAAAGAAGACTGATTATTAGTAAATGAAAGACTGATTTTATAGTTTCGTGCAAGACTAGGAGTTTCATATTTTTTTCTTAAATGATAAGTCGTTGTATCTATCAGTTAAACTTCAGCTTTAGATAAGTTCTACAAAACGGTCCTTACGTTTCTTAGTACGAACATTTTGATTCGTAAAATGTTAAGTATATCTATAAATAATAACTTAAAATAATTCAACAAAACATCACAAGTATTTTAAATCTTAGCACCAGACCAGCTGACAACAGAAACAACTAGATTTGTGTCTTTGCAAGAGCAAAATAAAATATTTTCACAAAAATCTACTTTACTTATTCATAAACTTGTACTTTCGTTAGTTTTACTAATTAACTTGTACTAATTAGCTAGACCTGAAAAATGTGCAATGCCCTCGCGGAGGCTCGAATCCTGGGTCTCTCAAATACGCCTCAAGTGTGCTACCCTTACACCACGAAGGCATGCTGGAAGGAGGGAGAAAATACCTTACATACTTCCCCTTTTAAAAGACGACTGGGGATTTGTTGACTAAATCGCCAAATCCTGGTTGTGACGAATTATCGTCCACCTCCTTATTAATGGAGATGTGAAAAATGTAATGTCCTCGCCGGGGTCGAACCCTGGATTTCTGAAATACGAGTTGAGTATGGTTTACATTACACCACGAAGAGATGTGAAAAGGAAAGAGGAGGTTCTTTATAAACTGCTCAGAAATTTTATGAATGATGAATTTAAGAAAAAATTATTTTATTGCAGTGGAGAAAAAATTTAAAAGAACAATTATATAACTTATAGCTCGTATAACTTAAACGATTTTGAAGCTAAGCACATAAAACTTGCATAAGATCTTTTCTCATGCCTGACATATCTTCAAAATGCAAATTTCCTGCTTTCTGAGGGAAAAAAAGTAAATTTAAGTGATAACATCGGGACATGCGATATAAAGGGGGCTGTATAAACCCGTGTAAGGCTGAATATCTAATTAACTATATAATATTGAATTTAATTTATAACGATTTCACGAAAGTAGATTTCAGATTATAAAATATTTCAGAACTAAATATTTTTTATTTTTTCATATCATTAATTATTTCTGATGGAAACAAATCTCGAATTATGTATATTTTTAAATACACTGGTGACATAATTTAAGAGAATTTGCATATTTTATCGAATTGCATGAAAAGAACTGCGCTGAAGGAAAAACCACTGCTTCTAGATAAAAATGAAAATCTTGTACGGGAAATACGTAAGCGTACACATGTGTGTAAGCAGAGTCAGCAGAAAAACAGGCTTTGTAAGCCCGTGGAGGGTAAGACGAATTGCGTTCGCTAGCACACCTCGGTGAATTTATTGGTGTTATCTTACAGCAATTGGTTAAATTCACATCGGAACAGTAAAAATGAGTATGCACCAACGTTTAGAGGATAGAATAAAGTGGCGAATTGTGAGGAGGATAGAATAAAGTGGCGAATTGTGAGGAGGCTAGAGGCAAGCCAATTTTAAGTCCACATATGCAGAGAGTATAATTTAACGCCAGCGTCGTTTATAACCTAGGGAACAGTTCCAGGATAATGGACCCATCGAGAGAAAGCCTGGGCTTGGTTGCCCAAGAGCCACGATGGCCAGAAAAAATCGCTATTTGTCCATTTTAGCGAGGTGTAACAGAAGGGCTACTGCTTCTCAGCTCTCTCGAGACCAGTATGCAGCCACAGGAACCGGTGTAACAAGGGTGACTGTTTCCAAAAGGCTGAATGAGAGAGGGATGTTTGACAGAAGACCGGCTGTTTGCGCCCCGCTCACGTCTACGGACAGGAGAGTCCGATTAGCATGCTGCAAACAGTATAGTGATTGAAGTACGGAGGAATGGGCGACCGTTCTTTCACCGACGTGCCCCATTTTAGCCAAAACACCGATTCACCCCGTACTTTCATATGGAAAGAACAAAGGGCCCGCTACCTACCCTCCAATGTCCGCGAAATCAACAATTATGGCGGCAGTGGCGTAATGGTCTGGGCAGGCATCGTGTTGGATGGTCGCACACCTATCGACGTCTTTGACAGAGGCTCTGTGACTGGTGTGAGGTATAGGGATGAGGTCTTGGAGCCCTATGTTCTCCTTTTCCGGGGTGCAGTGGGCCCCAAGTTCATCTTACAGGACGATAAGGCGAGGCCACATAGAGCTCTTTTCGTCAACGAATTTCTCGATAGTGAGAATATTCGTCGGATGGATTGGCCAGACAGGTCTCCAGACCGCAACCCTATAGAGCATGTCTGGGAAACTCTGGAGAGGGAATTTGCAACTTCCATCCGAGAACCAACCACGAACTGAAAACAGCGTTGCTGAATGAGTGGGACCAATTGCCACAGACACTGATAAACTGCCTTATTTCCAGTATGACATCAGGCTGCGAGGCCTGTATGGCTGTAAGAGGGGACCATATCCCCTATTAAACCATTTCTTTTGCGTCTTCTGCAACCGCTGTTTCAGACCTTTAGGCTCCCACGAGTGTTACACACGAACATGCTTGTCTATTATAACTGTTGAATGTTTATTTTTATATTATATCAACCTATGTTCACATTAAATTTTATTAAAATCTATCCAAGTAGTTTTGGAGATCGTAGATCAAATATGAATATTCTCTTAATTTATTTCACTAGTGTAATTCGATAATATAATACTGAATTTATTGATAATTATTAATTTTTTTAATAGCTGTGCATGTTTACTTATTATCACTCCATTATTACGTCTTTCACGGCGCTGCAGTCGGTTTCATAAGCTAGAGAATATTTATTTTGTTCTAAGTAGATATAACTTCCACAACTCTAGGCGTCTATCATCAGTCCTAGAACACAAAATTATCCTCTATTCAAAAATAATTTTGTGTTCTAGGACTGTATTAAACGCATCATATAATAAGCAGGTTTCAAGAAAATACCTTCAAATAAAAAAGGATTGACTGTAATTAAATTCTTTTTATCGCTTTAGAAGATAGTCGTAGTTTAAAAAAGCAAGATTTTGACAAATAATTTGCAACCCCAAAACCGATGTATTTGACGAAATATAAATTTCGTCCCCCCCATTATTACTCCATTCGGTAGACTAATCTAAATATGTCGAGGAAAGGTTTAGTCACTTCCACTGCTAATAAAGCCTGGCTACTCGTACTTCTGTCTAGAAAAAATAAAATATACTATTATCTGATTCTTCCAAAAAAAGCTTTCATTTCGAGGCGCTGATGAATGTTCGAGTACACGGTAAATCACCATAAGGATTTTAAGTGGAAACAAAAGAGCCACGGTTACCTGGTTAATACAGCATAATATGTCCTTTATGCTTCCGTACCCATTCGTGCAGCCAGGTCATATATTTATCGTCCATACACGAGGGTCACATGCGATAACAATTATTAATGACGGTGTTTGAACCTCACTAAGTAATTAATTACCATCCTTTATCTGTTGAGGCGCAATATATTAGCTTTCAGAATTTTCTTATTTCTTCATTTATTGTTCTTACTGCTGGAGGAAAAATGGTTGAATTTCCTTTCATCGCGTTTCTCACATCTTTATTCTAATTTGCCACCTAAAAGAACTGGAGTAATGTAAGAGATTATAGTTTAGTTACATATAAACGAGAAAAATGACTTTGAATATAAGCATTCATTTTACTATTATTATGGTTTAATAAAAAATGTAACTAATGAAATTAAATAATGAAGTTCTGTCGTGACTTATTTCTCAATTTATTACGTCTACGTAAACACTTTATGAAATTTAATACTAAAGTAATATGAGTAAGAACAGTGAGAAATGATATTTTTTGATACATTGGACGGTATCGGTTATTTATTTGTTTATAAATTTATTTTTTATTTGGAATGCACATTGTGCACCTATTTATACTACATGACTGTGACATATTTTAACTTCAAATAAAATTTTGGAAATACAAATGCTTATACCTGGTAAATACTATCTCGTATTAATCTAAATTTAACACTGTTTCCTTATCGTGTAATTTAAAGCAGATGTCTTCAAATCTTTAGATTTTATTGGCTTGTAAACACTAAAATTATAACTTTCTTTCGTGAAACGGTTAAAACGACAACAATTCCACCGAAAATTCATGTCTCACACTAAAACCCAAAGATAAAAAAATTGAAAATATATCACTGTTGTGTACATGTTAAATATAATATGAAAAGCAAATTACCGTTTCATTACAATTTCTCCCATAAACAATCCATTTTATTTTATTTTTGATAAAAGCAACAACAGAAATAAAATAATATTATTTAATATAATATTTTAAATGATTATTTTTTCGGTCTACTAAGTATAGAAACGCTCTTTCAAATTTTGATTTTGATTGTCGTAAACACAGTTTAGAAATATGGTTTCGAACCCGAAAGTTAAGGAAGCCACAGTAGGAAAAACCACTAATCTAAAGTAAACTTTCAACTGGTCTTTACAAAACTACAATTATCAATACAGTGATTCTCTAAAAGTTTTGACCTTAATAGAAATAAACAGAACACTCAATCATTAATTTCAAATTCAGCGAAATTAAACATTCCATCATCATTAGTTTTAAAGGTGAGCTCTATATAGTATTTAAAAGGATATTATCACAGATCTTTGCTGTAATCAATCGTCAACTACTTTTGAAAAACGGTGTCAGAATCCTTTTACCGACACAAGTTCGATGATAATTATATTTTGCATTAATAAGTATACAAATTTAATTGGTTCTTTGTTATTCAGGCGCCGTCATAAATACCTCATAGTGGTGGTTGGTGTCTGAGCTGTAAAAAACATCTAGTGGATGGCACATAAGCCAGATGACACACACTTTTATTTTGCCGGCACTTCAGCACGACATACATGTCACACAAACACATTGAATGAATATATATATTTATCTGCTAATTCTCGCTTACACTGTCTATGTCTTATATTTATTTCCTGGCGGCAGTGAAAATAAAGAAGGGGAACTAAACTTCCAAAATCGATATTTACTACATACTGGTATCACAGAAACAAAATATAACAATCTATATATTGTTGTATTATGTTCCTGTTTATATATATATATATATACCGTCTTGTTCCTGGAGTCCACAACGCCATCTAGTAAGGGCAAGAAATACTTCAATTGGATTCCTAACATAATCCTAATTTTAATTCATGGTGGAAGACAAAGAAACACAAAATTAAATTTGTGGTACTACTCAAGAAATTATAAAATATAAGAATCATAATGAAAAAATAATATTTTAAGAAATTTTAAACTGTAAACAACGGAGTCTTCAAACTGAGTTTCAAAATATTCATAAAGTTCAGTACCGTTAAAACCACCCGGATGAGAACATCATCAGTTCTGGATATCTCCAAATGGTTTACAAAATGGGGCTATAAAAGATGTTTTTACTTCAGCTATTCTTGCTCAATAGTCCGGAAGATTTGGATGACTTTGCGCCGATTAAATAAATCTCTTTCAGTCGTTTAGTTCAGTTAGTACTATAGTCCATCTGGATGACTTCAAACTTTTCCTTCGATTTCTGAATTACGATTCACCAAGTTTTCTTATCCACCAAGACTTTTTATAATGCAAATGAGCCGCTCCCAACATCCATACTACCACGCGGCGAAATGAAAATCCATTTAATGAGTGCTCAGTATTCAGACTTTTCTGATCCCACTTTAAAGATTTCCAAAGCTTGCTGGTACCCCGAAAATGTGCTCAGCTATTTCTGTAGATTGTTGAAATTATCTCTCTTACTACTACAGGTCTTCTGAGGTTATGAACGAAGCCTGTGAGAAAACTGGTCTCCAAATCCAAGTGTACGGCTTAATACAGCGTATGTGAAAATGGCAATGCATATGCATATCTTGGATTTGTTTTTCAGAAAGAGAGGACCACATAAATCCGTGCTAACAACTTCACAAACTTTCGAGTCCCTACACTCGGTCAAATTGAAGATGAATGGGCGGAGGGACAAATGGTTTGGATGTAAACATTTTGCACAAAATAACCATACCACAATCTTCCGGACATAACTAAATCTTCATCAGGAACTTTTTCAAAAAATTTGGCGAATAATTTCTTCCTCCTTTAACCATTTTTGTCCTTTCTACCATCCAGTCTTGAGAAGATATTCAGAGCTACAAGAACGAGATGGCAGATCCACCACATTTTTTTATCTGGTACAAGACGTCATTAAAGTATTCTTTATTTCTTCATCACCTTCAGTTCAAAATTGGAATATGTACACACATACACACATACACATATATATAAAATTTCTTTCTGTTTCTGTACATATATATACATCAAAATTTGTATTTATCTAAACATCTATCTATCTATATCTATATCTAACTATTTATCTATCTATCTATTTATTTATCTCTCTATCTATCTACCTACACACACACACACACACACACACATATATATATATATATATATATATACCTTGTCATACCATATATTACACCTTATATACACCATTTTGTCCTAGAGAGAAAATGTCAGACATGACATTGAATTGACAAAGAAATACTACTTTTGTTATGTACAGGGTGTTTTAAAAGCATCCCCCTATTTGAAATGGGTAGATTATAAAAAGTACTGAATATAGGAACTTATATTTAATTTTATGTTATATTAGCCGCTACGTGGTGAGGCTTCGTCTGGCGTTTAAATGTACCAGGAAAATGCCTAAAGGAAACACCAAAAATAAATTTAAAAATTGCAAAGAATTTTACTGTGCAAAATAACCCTATCAAAAAAAAAACTGAAAGGTTTCAGACTTTAAATTACGTCCAAAGGGGCTTTTTTTAGCATTTTGTGTGTTGCCTTTATTAAATATCATGTATTTCGCATTTACACCATGAAATTCAATTCAAGAGCAATATTGCAAAATAATTTTAAAATGCTCATATCTTTAGAATTTCCGATACACAGTCTGAAGCGCTGGAGATAATTTTTTTTTCTGTACGCATTGCCATTGCTAGCTTTGAAATCCTTGAGTTTGTTAATCAAAATTTGTGGTACAGTTTTCCAAAATATGAAATCGATAAAAAACAAATTCCAAATTTCAAATTTGGGTTTCCAGATGCCCATATTCGCAGTAGGATTACGTCATTTAAAATTTGATGGCTGTAGGTACCGTTGTTTTATCACAATGCGAGAAACATACATACATTTATGCAGATTCTTCATTATTAATTTCTTCAAATATAATAGAGGGCGATAATATTTGGTGGCAACAATTTGAAAGTGAAACTGACATTCAGAGTGATTCGACGCAAAATCGCATAATGAAATCAATAGTCCTTCAGAGACAAAGCCTCTTTAGACTAAAAAAAAAAAACACAAATTTCAATAAAAATGTATTACATATAAAAACATTACAATGAAATAAGCAATACCACTTACTACAAATATTAATTATCCTAATAAATAAATTAATCATTTTCTTGTTGCCTTCTCTCGACTAACGTCTAGTATCCAAGAGAAATATTAAATTTAAAAGTTTCACAGAATTTTCGCCCTCATTTTTCCGAGTGGCAACAGTGCTGATATCAGCAATAACGGCAACAGTGATATATCAGCAATAACGGCAACAGTGATATATCAGCAAGAATGGTTGCGTGCCATTGTTGTTGATATAAAGAGAGAGAATTATCAATGTGATCCGATTTCATCCAAAAAGAAACAAAAAAAAGATCATTCGAATTTTGAAATAATCGCTTCGAGGCGTACTGGCTCTGGTCTAGATGCACCTACGTGCCAAATTTTGTAGCCCGTATTATTAGCTTACGCGCAGCATAACGAAAGACACGGACACATACAGACAGACTCTTCATTTTATATGTATAGATGATTTATCATAAAGTTGTTTTAACAAACAAATTAAAGGTTTCCCTGGATTTCGGGCAAAATTCTGTCGGATGTGCTCCACATTTTCATCGAATATGTGAGGATGGCCAATATTTAATTTTACTCAGAAGACTGGTGTCTTCGAACTGTTTGTACCATCGAATAAGCGTAGGTTGTTGAACACCAGGCAGTGTCGTCGAAAATCACGTTGAACAGTTGTTAATGGATTCCCATTTCGGGAAGAGTAAAAACAAAATGTTTTCTTGTTGCGCATTCGAAGCCTAGGCAAATGTTGAAGTGGCAACTGAAGAAAGTGCTTTAGCACTACCCGTTACAAATGCGTGATACGTAAGATTTCCCTCTTTCTACTTGCACATATTCGATCAAAACGGGTATAAAATTGAATTGTTATGATTTTTTAAATTCGGATGATTCTTTTAGAAACACCCTGTATTATCAATATTTTGCCTATCGTAAATTACGTGATACAAGTTGATGACTGCATTTTGAATCTGTCCTAGGTATCAAATTCATATCTTAAATCACATATAACTGTAAATATATTTATGCTGGTAACTAGAAGTCCATTGTTTTATCAAGGGTGTCGATTCCAACTGCTCCAAGCTCAATAGTCATAAAACATCAAGGAACAAAATCCCGAAAAAATGCGAACTATCAAGTAGCGAAGTTTTGCTTTTGAATGTCAAAATATAAAATCTGATGTGTACACCACATGATTTCCTTGTACGGAATATCTTTATTATATGCGGTTTTAGTGGTTTGTCGCAGATAGTTTATTAGTTGCTTGCGTAATTGTACTAGCCAATGGGATGAAGTTGCCACGGCATTCAAATAGTAAAATAAATTTTATCACAATAGTTATCATTGTTTTAACTAAATTATCGTGGTATTTAAATATTTTTAATTCATACAATTGTTGCTTATTATACATTTAACTATATTTACATATGAATTACCTAGAAACTTGCAAACTTTGAGAAATTAAAGGAGATGAAACCAACCAACGAGTTGTGTGTAGTACATCTCATCAGGTACGTTTATCCAAATTCCTGGGCTAAATATCCTTTCGCGTAGAGTTTAAAATTTTGCTCGATTTTATTCCAACATTGTATTTTAAACTGAATTTTCAGCTGAACGCAAACTGAGCGTGTCACGGGAAACGTGAACATTTGTTTGCACTAGCAATCATCTGTTTTTGAAATGGTTTACAACTGAACGCAAATTGAGCATGTCAGGGGGAAGGTCAACATTTGTTTGCATTGGCAATCATCTACTTTACATAAAAACTACGTCTTAACGTAATTTCATTTAAGAATGCCTCCTAGAAAATACAGCACTGAAGAGGAGAGAAAAGGGGCTAAAGCTGCACAAAAACGGCTTTCTCGGCAAAAAGAAACCACTGAGCAGAGAAAGACAGGGCTTGCTTCAGTCGCAGAGCAAATGGGTCTTTCTCGGCAAAATGAGACTGATGAGCATAGAGAAACAAGGCTTGCCTCAGATGCAAGACAAAAAAGCCTGTCTCGACAAAATGAGTCCCTTGAACAACGGTAGGGGAGAAATGCAAAAAAAAAGACAGAGTAATGCTGACTGAAACACAAAAAGGATTAAAACAGTTTCAAACGGAGAAACTTTAATTTTTGAACATTCCTGTGGTGACATGAATATTAAATGTGAACACTGTCAGTCCTTAAACTTCAAGTTAGAATCTAATCGATTTGACCGTGGGAAGAAAGGATTTCCTCAATGTTGCAAGTACGGAAACATAGTAGTTCCACTAATTGAGAATTATCCACCACTCTTAAATAAATTATTGACTAATCAGCATCCAAATAGCAAAGAGTACATGGATAGCATTCGACCCATTAATAGTTCGTTTGCTTTTGCGTCCATTGGAAACAAACCAATTGACTTGCCTGGACCAGGACTTTATTGCTTTCAACTTCATGGTCAAGTTTGCCATCAAACTGGAACTTTGCATCCTTTTGACGGGAAAAGAAAGTTTGCTCAATTATATATACTTGATCCCTCAGAAGCCAGCTCGGCACATTTAGAATGGAATAAAAGAGTTCCTGAGAGCTTACCTAATGAAATGGAGGAATTATTTCAAGACATTAACCCATTTGCTTCTGCATATAAAATGATGCACGAAGTTGAAAAGAAGTTGGCTTCTAATGCTTTAGCAAGCAATGAGCCAGCAATCAGCATTCCCATGGCCATTGTCTGCGATCGTAACTTAGATCAAAGGCGGTATAATGTCCAGCAAGCCAGCGAAGTGGCTGTCATATTTGAAAACACTAATGGAGAGCCACCACATGCGCGAAATTTAGTAATTTACCCAAAGGCTCAACCTGGACAAACTTAATTAACGCGAATCAGCACATGGGATCCGAATCTTGACCCAACAATGTATACTTTACTTTTTCCACGAGGAGAGCAAGGCTGGAAGCCTAAACTTGACTTAAATAATGCCAGGAAAAATAGATCGCAAATTTCAGAAATGGAATTTTATAGCTATATGTTGTAAGTTCGAGACAACATTAATCCGCTTATAATGGCAAGAAAATTAACTCAGCAATTCTTTTGTGATTGGTATTGCCGAATGGAATCTGGGATTACATTAGAACATACCAAAAAGATCTTAGAACTGAAAAATACAATGGTCTCTTGTTTACTTAATTGGAGAAGACGTTGAAGTTCTTGGGAAAAAGATAGTTTTGCCATCTTCCTTTAAAGGCAGTCCGAGGAACATGCAACAAAGATTTCAAGATGCAATGTCTATTGTTACAAACTTTGGTAAACCAGACCTTTTTGTAACAATGACCTGTAATCCAAACTGGGATGACATCCAGAATAATTTGAAGGATGGCCAAACAGCTACTAATAGACCTCATATTGTAGCAAGGGTTTTTAACATTAAGTTAAATCCCTATAAAAGGATTTAAAAGACGGACTCTTTAGCAAAGTCCAAGCAATGGTATATGTCACTGAGTTTCGAAAAAGGGGACTGTCCCACTGTCACATTTTAATAATTTTAAATAGCGAATTAAAGCTAAAAAGTGAGACTGACATTGACAAAATTGTCTGTGCAGAAATTCTAGACAAAGTCAATTCGCCAAGCCTTTTTGAAAGTGTAATATGCACATGATTCACGGTCCGTGGGGATTAATAAACACAAATTGCGTCTGCATGGAAAATGGCAAATGTAAAAAAGAGTTTCCTAAAGCATTTGCTACCTCCCCAAATAAAGATGTGAATGGAAACCAAAATACAGACGTAGAAGGACGGAGCCTACAAAAATTGGCAATAAAGTAATAGATAATTTGTGAATTGTTCCCCACAATCCTTATTTACTTTTGCCCACCAGCGGCCGAGCGGTAAAAGACGCTGAACACTGGTAGTTCGGTCCGAGGTTCGAGTCCCGCGAACGGGCTGGCTGCATGGGCGTTTTCGTGGTTTTCCCCATGTGTAACGTGTATACGAGCCAGTTTCCCTTAGAAAGTCCTCCACGAAGGCATCCCTCCCTTTAGGCAGATAGCCCTCGTGTGCTTTGCCATAACTGAATAACCTAACCTAACCCTTATTTACTTTTAAAATACAATTGCTATATAAACGTAGAAGTTTGTGCTTCTATTCAAAGTGTCAAATACCTTTATAAATACATTTATAAAGGACATGACTGTGCACGAGTTGAACTGAGAAATCAAACTCAGGATCAGATTTGTAAATTTATGGACTCACGTTACTTTAGCGCCCCCAAAGCGGCATGGCGTATATTTGGTTTCAGTATGAAATATCAAAGTCATACAATTTACAGATTACAAGTGCATTTGCCTGATGAGCAGTATGTGTGCTTCAATCCTGAATATTTAGAAGGAGCTGTTCAAAGAGCAGAAAATAAGCACACAAATTTGACTGCTTGGTTTGAACTTAATAAGCACAATGATGAAGCTAAGAAATATTACTATCGTGATATCCCTGAACATTTTGTATAAAATGCAAAAGCACCAGGACATTGGTGCCGGCGCTACCGTGGCGGAGACAAAGTAATCTGAAGAATGTACATTTTCAATCCAGATGATAAAGAATGCTATTGTTTACGTCTTCTTCTTTTACACGTCAAGGTGCCACTTCTTTTGAATACCTTAAAACATATAATGAAGTGGAATATTCGACTTTTTATGAAGTGGCTAAGGCTCGTGGTCTTTTAAAAGATGACCAGTTGTGGAAAACAACCCTAGATGAAGCTAAAGATTTTTTGAATTCAAGACAACTTTGCCATCTTTTTGCATTTATATGCAAATTTGCTGACGATTTTCTTCAGCATGCTAAATTATGGAATCAGTTCAGGCAACACATGATGGAAAGTTTTTGCCACAAAATCCATCCTAATAATGAAAATTTGCTGCATTTCAATTGTGAAAATTTTGCACTTCTTGAAGTGCAGAGTGTTTTGCAAGAACACTCCTTAAAATGTTCAAGTTTCGCTTAAAAGATCCTCCTGCTGATTTTGCTATGCAGAAAATCAATATGATCTGGAGGAAGGGATGTCACTTGAAGAAAGAAATAAAAAGACTCTTAATGCTCAACAGAGGTCAGCGTATGATTTTATTTTAACTGCTTTAGATGCGCCAATCAATAGTGGTAAACTGTTTGCTTCTTGACGGTCCTGGAGGATCTGAAAAAACATATCTTCTTAGAACTCTGTTCAGGTGTTACAGAGGAAAACAAATTTCTGTTCTCTCTGCTGCTACAACAGGCGTATCCGCAAATTTATTACTTGATGGAAAGACAATGCACAGTCTTTTTGGATTGACAATTCCATTAAATGAAACATCAGTATCTAATATTAAATTAAATACTGACAAAGCAAAGCTCATAATAATTGACGAATGTACCATGGCTTCAAACCATGTTTTGGATACAACTGACAGGTTGTTAAAAGCAATCATGAAAAATTATTATCCATTGAGGAAAGGTTTTACTTCTTGGAGGTGACTTTAGATAATGTTTATCAGTATTTCCACAAGCCGCAATAATACAAAATAGCATAAAACTTGCAAAATCATGGGATTTATTTAAGAAACTCCCACTGACAATGAACATAAGATCAAATGATCCCGAATATAGAGAGTGGGTTTTAAAACTTGGAAATGGAACTCTTTCTGATGACAATGAATTGAGTGAAGACGTTTTCGAGATTCCTTTGTCACCGAAAGCTTTTCGGTGACAACTTTTCCGTTTGTTTCTTCAATCCACCGAAATGTTAGTTTAGTGGATTCGGTTTTTGGTAATAAAATCTAGCCTGGAAACATCAGTGAAATTAGTGAAATTGTGTCTTAAAAATTCTGATGTAGACAAACTAAATGATGATGTATCAAATAACATAGAAGGGAACGATACTATATATTTAAGTGTTGATTCCGTTGTAGCCGATAATAAAGCGAGTGCCAACAACTTTCCTTCGGAATTTTTAAATAGTCTGTCGTCTTCTGGCATGCCACCTCACAGATTGAGGTTAAAGATTGGAGCAATTATTACGCTGTTAAGAAATCTTAACACGAGAAGGTGTCTTTGCAATGTACAAGACTAGAGGTTCTCCAGTTAAAAAATAATGTCATAATAGCTAAGTCTTTGACTGGCTCCTCTAAAGGTGAAATAAATACATGTTTGCCACCCCAAGAATTGATTTGGCTCCATCTCAAACAGGGTTGCCGTTTCATTTGAGACGTAGGCAATTTCCTATAAACCTTGCCGTTGCTATGACCATCAATAAGTCTCAAGGCCAAACGCTTAAGCGTGTTGGCATTTTTTTACCTGAGCCTGCATTTGGACACGGTCAACTTTATGTTTCCTGTTCAAGAGCTCGTGAAAGAACGGACGTAAAATTAAAAATAATTGGTGGTCCTCTGCAAGGCGAGCTTAAAAATGATGGGAAGATCTACACAAGAAATGTTGTGTACAAAGAGATCTTTGACATGTGAAATAACATTTTATTATTCAAATCACATTTATTTATTGAGCTAGAGGTGGCTCTTAAGAAATGTACCTCCAGTGGTTTCCTTCATTGCACTGTACTTTAAGCGATTAAGCAAGTAGAAGGAGGAAACCCCGCCTGACCTTGGCGGCAGTAAGCAAAGGGGCGTCCTCACCGCCTGACCTGGGTAATTCAGTTTGAATTATCAGACATCTTTGCACAAATCATTTTAATTACAATTTATAATATCTAGAACAGCGGTCACACAAATCATTTTAATTACAATTTATAATATCTAGAACAGCGGTTATTTCGTATGACAGCCGGGCTTTCTATAAAATATATGCATTTTCCATTTCATTTAAACTTATTGGATTAAATTAAAACTACTTCGTCGATAGCGCATAAAGCACAATAGAATAAATGCACTCTTTAAAATTCACTATATTTGCTTACCATAGCGACACTCTGGCGCTAGCTTCATTTAACAGCGTTACATCTCATTCATTTTATAATTCAGAATGAACAAAAATTATGTGTATCATCTGAAGAACTATCTAATCGTTGCCACATGTTCTATTCAAATACTATAATAAATCTAAAACGATGTATAAAAGAAATTAAGCAAACAAAGAAAAAAGAAAAAGAAAAGAAAAGAAAAAAAAAACAGTTTTTCACAGACGATTCAGTTATTGTCATTCAATTAATTCAGTTCTTACTTGCGATAAGACAAAAATACACTAAAATACTCAAATATCTATATTAAAAATTAAGAAATAAATCTTAAACACTTATTTCCTCGAATAAATTCCAGAATGGATTAAGCATGATTTAATTCGCAATAGTAAGAGAAAGCATTATCTTTGTTGTTGCGAAGCTTAGTTTTTCTAGATTGGCAACAAACTCACTATTCTCCTAAGTTTCAAATGTAAACAAATATGGCCGCCATGAGGAAAATGATTAGGCTTAGCCGCACTTAAACAACTTTTAAATTGTTGATAATCTACAAATCTTGCATGCAGATTTATTGAAGGCATAAAAACCTTTACCGGAAGATAAGAACAATATAGTTCAATCATTTTTAAAGCAAAAGATGCACAATTTACCAACATATAAAAATAAAAAAAACTGAGCTCACTGAGCAGAGTAACAGAGTGGATATATATATATATATACATAAATTTATATACTTTTGGTGTTGCCGATTGCAATCAAAATAGGAGGTGTGCAACTACATGTTATAGCAGTCCTATATCCAAAATTTCAACGTTCTGAAGCTACTCATTTTTCAGTTATATGAGATACATACATACATACGTACGTACGTACCCACAGACGCCACGAAACAATCTCTTCAGAACCCATTTTAAATGAGTTTTATAAATTTTTTGGGAAAAAGAGTCCTTTATTCTGTACTTGCGTACGAATGCCACTCAAAAACATCGTTCAATTGCATTCGATAGAGGTCAAAATAGATATTTTTGTTGAAATATGACACTTTTTTTTTGACAACAAACAACACGTTTTCGCGATTGCAGTACTTCCTTTTTACTTCGTACAAGGAAGTAAAATGAGTGGCGTATCAATAGCAGCGTCATCTAATATTAGGCTAGACATTTAAATCAGCAGTTCGTTTTCCGAACTTGAACAGTCAGCAAAGGGAAGATCTGATTAAAGCAGCCAGAGCAGCACAAAGCAGGTTTTCCCGATGTTTGTTTTCCATGGTTATATGACTGAAAAATTGAGAAAACAAAATAACTTGTGCTGATTTTGCGTTCTTTAACATCTAAAACTGCAAGCCCGTCATTTGTAGGAGTTAGTGATAAGCAGGTTCTAAGAAATACACTCACGTTTGTGAAAATTGCAACACCATGAAGGACTTACGCGAGTGAGCTGAAATTTTCAGGAAATGCAAAGTAGCGCATGATATGCAAATGATTAGAATTGCAAATCCGTAGCGCATGCGTATGCTGAGCAGCGCCCTCTGAACGGCTGATGGATCCGAATAAATAGACGGCTGTAGCGAGGCGTGTATGGTTATCGGTGGTTATCTACTAGTGGTAAACGTTAACTCAATCTGTACTTATGCCTCGTCGACGAAAGAGAGCGAGATTTGAACAACTTACAGAGTTTGAACGAGGGAGAATCATCGGCCTTCGTGAAGCTGGATTGTCGTATCGTGCAGTAGCCTCTCGTGTGCAGCGTAACAGCAGCACAGTGATGCGCGTTTGGAAGCAGTGGACGGACGAGTGTCGGACAACTCGGAAATCCGGGAGTGGACCCCGAAATGTGACGTCAGCTCGCGATGATAGACACCTGGTCCGCATGGCGCGGACGGACCGTACAGCTTCCTCTAGACAATTGGCAGCACTGTGGTCAATAGCTACAGGTGTTTCATTGTGTGCTTCATCAATTCGTAGACGTCTGCTGCAGTGTGGACTGCGCGCACGGACTCCTTTATACAGGATCCCCCTAACGCACGACCATCGCCGCCTGCGGCTACAATGGGCCAATCAGCATAGAGACTGGCGTGCTGATTGGCAGCATGTCGTGTTTTCTGACGAATCCCGCTTTAATTTGTGGTACCATGATGGCCGCATTCGTGTCAGACGCTATGCCGGTGAACGCCACCTTCCGGAGTGCATTATCGAACGCCACAGTGGACGAACACCCGGAGTTATGGTCTGGGGCGCCATAGCATATCATAGACGATCTCAATTGCTACGAATTGTGGGCAATCTGAACAGCAACCGGTATATCCGTGAAGTTCTACAGCCCGAAGCTGTTCCCTTCCTTCAAAGCTTGCCAGGCGCTGTATTTCAACAGGACAATGCCCGCCCTCATACTGCTCGGATTGTTAAATCCTTCTTTGCAGCGCAGCAGGTACAGCTTCTTCCTTGGCCTGCGTGTTCCCCGGATATGTCGCCAATTGAACATGTGTGGGATGTCATTGGTCGGCGTCTTGCTCGTGATCCTCGTCCTGTTGCGTCTGCAGACGAACTTTGGGTACGCGTACAAACGATATGGAATGCTCTTCCTCAGTCAGACATTCAAACTTTGTTTGACTCCATGCCACGTCGTGTAGCAGCACTTATTGCGGCGCGTGGTGGCCACACAAAATACTGATTCTGATCTCTTGTTCTTGTTTGTTTGCTTTGAACATTTAATCATTTATTTGTACCACTACCACTCAACTGTGTATTAAATTGCATTCAATTATGACGATTCCTTCTTGGTGTTGCAATTTTCACAAACGTGAGTGTATAAGGCAGAAAGCGGTGGAGAATTATCTGCAAATCGGAAAAAAAACAATGATTTTCATCAACAAGAGCATGATTTCCAATAAATCTCTAACCTGTAATAGTCAGAAAACATAAAAAAATAAGGCCTGGCTAATGAATGAACCAAACGGACTTATAATGAGACTGTGATTCTTTCTACTGTCACAGCTCAGTTCATCAAAGAAAACGATTAGTCTATAATACTAAGAAGAAATCAGTACTCAGAAAAGGCAGAAGCATGAAAACATCCATTAAGAAATTCTAGTGATGAAATTATTTGAAGCAAAAGGCTATTGTTGATGCTAAAAGAATTTGCTCAATCCTATGCTAAAAGAATTTGCTGAATCCTATGCTAAAAGAATTTGCTCTGGTCCTCACCCCCAAGAAGCAGGTGATGGCTAATTCATGATAGAAATTAAAAGGGGCATTCTACGAATACAAACAAGTCAGATATACAGAAGAAAATATATGTATAGCCATGAATGTTGTTTATCGACTTAAATAGATACACTTTAAATAGTTTATAATACTTCTTGCTTGTTATACAAAAGGGTACTCAGATTTCCCCAACTAGCTGAATATGCAAAACTTTCATTGAATGATTATACACTACATGAAATTTATATAACTAATTTATATAACATACAATCATACTTTTCTATTCTATTCTTCTTCCATTCATACAAACACACTCTTATATTCGAACATTCACGTAGAGTTCACGTTTTGTGAGTAAACCTCGAAATAATTGAATTTGGCTATTACAGGATGTCAGTAAAAGGGTGTAAAAAATAACAGCATTTGGAAAAATATCGTTAATGTTGCTTTACAAAACGAAATTAAACGGTATTTCAACAATTTGGCCTGACTTTGCGTTTAAACGAAGCACGTTTGAGTTAAAATACCTGGGGCCCTTTAATCAAAAAAAGATTCCTGTCTTGCCTTAACAATCGTATTCATAAAGTTTCTCAACCGCGGATTCCGCTATTCTGTCTCCTGATGATTGTTATTTGAGGTCAATATATTGAACAATTAAACTATTCCAATAGCTAATCTTGGATAAAAAGCAGAGGATGCATTCTACTAACGCAGTCAAGAAAATTCAAAGAGCTAGAAAAAGCTATGTATATTCCCACGGATGTTACTTCATAAGAAAATAGGTAACATTTTTTTTAAATTCAAGTACAAAAGCTTAAAACATTTTTCGACAGCATTTCGAGGTCAGACCTTTATGCTAACTACATACACATTGTTCTATATTAGTAGTATTCCTTAGTAGATTAGTAGATAGATTGCGCTATCATCGCACCAAAAGGGTTCGGTTAATTCTTGTAATTCTCAATGCTCAGACGCATATCTTGTGGCGTCGAAAGGGAGGAAATTCTTATACTGCCACTTTTGAATATGTATCATTCTTCATAATATATTGTATTGTGTACGTAATCTTAATAAATGCTGTGTGTAAACTTTGGTAAATCCTTCAAACCACTTACCGACCACACTGCAACCACACCGCTGGGAAATTTTGAGGTACGTCATGATCATTTATGCTTGGAGTAACATCCTTGAGGACCTTGTCAGCTAAAATTTAGTCAGTAATATTTGAATTATTTATTTCTTAATCTTTAAAACGAAACTTGATAGATAATCTAGGAAAAGAGGAAAGAAACATGCTATTGCACGTAGTAAATTTACTAAACTTCTAAATAAACTTCAGAAATTTTTACCGGCATAATTAAACAAAGAACATCTAGAAGATTTAAATTCATCGTATGAGTTGTTAATAGAATACTATAAGAAACTTAAACGTCTTGACTCAAAGATCGATGCTCTAATAACTGATTAAAAAGAATATGATAACGAACTGATTCCATGTGAAGAGTATGATGAAAACATCATAATCTTTAAAGCTAAGATTTTTGGTAAAATAGAGAAAATTAATAGTGACGTTGTTGAAAGAAATATACTTGCAACTAGTAATGGTATTAGTAGTACTCTGAACGATAACAATGTTGTTGCAAGTAATGCTTCTCTAAAGTTACCTAAATTGAATGTAGAAAAATTTGCTGATGATCAAAGTAAATGGTTCGAATTTTTTAATTCATATGGCAGTGCACTTCACTCTAATACTGGTTTATCCAAAATAGCAAGTTTACAGATTTGAAAAGTTTATCATCTGGTTCTGCATATAATTGTGTAGCTGATTATAGTTCATCTTAAGAAAAATTATATATTTATTAAAAGTTTAGAAGAGAGGTTTGGTGGTAAAGGTGTTATATCAAAATTTATGCAATACATTTCTCTTACAGCTAGAACCAGTTAAAAGTTCTAATGTTTCTGAGTTAAGAAAATTTTATCATCAGTTACAAATCTGTGTTAGCAATTTAAGTAGTTTCGATGTTACTAGTCTCAAAGTTATTGAACCCAATGATTTTTAAATTGTTACCTGACGATTTAGCTCTTGAATTTCATAGAAAAAGATCATCTAACAAAAATATTGAAGCCAGTGAATTAATAGAGTTCATCAAAATTGAAACTGAATGGCGAGAATCCGCTATATTGATTAATAGCTCAAAAGGTAATAAACATGTAGGGGTTAATCCGAAACAAGGGTTCAAAAATTACAAACATAAATCATAAACTTATACATTTAATAATGGTATAAAGAAATTTCGTGTTTTTTGTAATATTTATAATGAACATGATTTTCTTGAATGTATTAATTGCACTGATGAACAGAAATGAAAGTACTTAAAAACATCCAATAGTTTACGAAACATAGACCTAGTTTACATAGTTTACTGCAAAACGCGTATGGAAGCTTGTAAAATTTGTAAGAAATCATCCAATAATAAAACTATTTTGTTTACCTAAAAACAAACCGGAAGTTGAGAATTTAGTGTACACCACGCAATTGAATAAAAAATCCGTAATATTACAAATTTGTTCGGTCATCGCTTAGTATAAACAAAAGAAAACGATTTGTCGAGTTTTAACTAATTCAGGCTCCGAGTTGAGCTATTGATCTAAAGATTTAGCAATAAAATTAAACTTTCCTATTAAAAGAAGTTGAAAGTCTATTCGTTTGGAAATAACTGCGAAGAAAATAAATTTCCGGTTAATACCGTAACTCTTAAACGTAAAACTGAACCATGAAAAAGCTGTTCTATTGAGGTTTACACAGCAGATAAGATATCGTATGATTCGAGCTCAGTTAAAGGTCAGCTGTCTCATTTCGTTATAGAATTTATGGAAAAGCAAAGAAAGCAGTATAATCCCTGCGAAACAAAAGTAGAGTTTTAATCGAAATGAATTATTTCTAGTCTATACATACAGGCGTAAAAAGAAAAATATCGGATGAATTACTTTAATTCCGACATTGCTTGGGGAAACGATTTGTGGACAAAAATCTTCATCCTATCAACACATTTTAAATGTTAATACTTGTTATGCTTCAGTTAGAGAAGTAGATGCTAATTCAATAATTCTGTTCGACTTTCAGGTCGTTTTGGCGTCTAAAGGAATTTTTTATGAGGGACAACGACTCATTATCTCGGAAAGATTTCGAGTGTATTGAACTGTTTAAAAAGAACTTACGTTGCGAGAATGGAAAATACACAGTTAAGTTATTACTTAACGAAAGAAAATTAAAGATTAAAAATAATTTCCTAATTGCTAACCAGAGGTTTTTGAAGCTAGAAAACAAACTGAACCATATTGAATGGTTATTTAGTGAATACAAGAAATTAATTAATGAACATTTAGAGACAGGAATAATTCAAAAATGTTCTGATGTTGTTAATTTGCGAACGTGAAAGGGATAGCTGTTTTGCACCTTATAGTCCTGTAATTCGCCCTGACAAGTCAACTACTGCTGTGTATATCGACTGTAACTGTTCGTCTAAAGGCCAAGGGGCAAAATCTCTAAACGTGAGCCTAATCCAAGGATCTAACTTGTGTAGCAATTTATTAGATATCATTTGGAAATTTCGTTTGCACAAGATAGATTTTGGGGCAGATATAAAAGGTGTGTTTCATTCTATTTTGCTTGATGAATATTCGAAAAATTATTTAAAATTTATTTGTTTCGATAATGATGAAAATTCGCCATTTCAAATACATAAAATGTTGCGAATTCCTTTTGGAACTTGTCAATAACCTTTCACGCTTGCGGCAATTATTAAATATCACATAAAGAAATCTAAAGATGACCACACTGATGTTGTAGAAATGTTAGATAAAGTCTTGTATGTAGGCGACATTCAGCATGGGGCCAAAATGACGATAAAGCATTTTATCTGTCAACCACCGCAGTGAATATTCTGAAAGGTGCAAACATGCATCTTCGTAAAATGAAAAGCAATTATGGAGTTTTAAGACAACTATGGGTCAAAGATGGAACCAATATTGAGGAAAATAATTTGAATAAAAACTCGTCAAAAGTTCTAGGCTTGAAGCGGGATACAAATCAAGACAGTTTAGATGTACCACAATTCAAGTACTCGCTTAATTAACAAACAGTAACTAAAAGACTTATCTAGCAAAATGTAGCCAAAATTCATAATCCAATTGAATTAATTTCTGCATATGTAATTAAAGCTAAGTTTATGAATCAAGAATTATGGGAATCTGATTGTGATTGGGATTCCGGAGTATTTGATGAGATAAGAAGGAAGTTTTTGACATGGTATTTCGATATTCAGGATTTTGTTAAAATTTTTATTCCTAGAAGATATTTCTTGTGTAGCTCAGCAATTAAATGCAGAAGATATGATCCTGATTGTTTTCTCCGATGCTAGTATCCGAGGGTATAGTGCTGTAGCGTATCTTCAAAATCCCACTACTTTGGAAACATCCTTTGCACTATCTAAAAGCAGAATAGCTCCACTAAAGAAGCTTACACTTCCTCGTTTGGAACGGATCGCAACTACTATTGCTGCAAGAATAGCTAACTATCTGAAAACGCTCTTTAATATCAAGGAATGCAATATTTATTGCTTTAGTGACTCTCAAATAGCGCTTCATTGGATAAAGTATTGTGCCAATAATTGGAAGCCTCTCGTAGCAAATCGTGTTAGTGATATACAGAGTTTAATGGCTAATTCTCAATGGCAGTTTTGCAAAGGAACTCAGAATCCTGCAGATGTTGTATCACGAGGTGCAAAGTTGAGAGATCTTATAGAAAATTAATTTTGGTGTATGGTCTACCTTCGCTAAGTCAAGGTAACTTCAGTAATAAGAGTCGAACCAATTTTAGATCTTGAACTTAAGGAAAGTTCTCTTGAAGAGAAGAGAAAGATTGTGGGGTGTGTTGCATCCAATAATTACATGAACTTGACCTTCTTACTAAGTTTTCATCCTGGAACAGCCTCAAACGTGTAACTGCATGGTGTTTAAGGTTCTGCAACAACACTAAATTTACATGTTCAAACGTCAAGGGTTTTTTTAACAATTCAAGAGTTGGATAAGGTAAGCAATTTGATTTTTAAAATTATACAAAATTCCGAATTTAGAGAAGAACTTAAACTTTTGAAGGCAGGGAAGAAATTAAATCTCAGCAATAAAATCCTGAAGCTAAATGATTTCCTTGAACAGAAGAAATCCTCAGAGTCGGTGGTAGACTCAGCAATTCGAATCTTTCAGAAAACAGAAAGTATTCAATCATTCTTCCTAACAAACGTCAGGTTACTAAACTGATCGTCAGACAATTTCACGAAGTGATTCTACATGGAGGAGCTACATTAACATTATCAGCTCTTCGACAAAAATATCGGATTGTTAACGGCCGAGAAATTGTAAGGAAAATAATTGGGAAATGTATAAAACGTTTTAAGTATAGCGCAACTACTGCCAGTCAGATAATGGCCAATCTCCCAGATTCTCGTGTAGTGCCGAATAGAGCATTCTCGAACACAGGTCTTGACTTTCCAAGACCATTACTGATTAAGAATAGAAAGAGAAGAGGTGGAAAGACATATAAATGCTACGTTAGTCTTTACAAATGCTTCACCCCAAAAGCTATTCCTCTAGAATTAGTCAACGATCTAACAACACAGGCATTTATAGCGCATCTCAAAAGATTTGTGTCACGCAGAGGAAAACCCAAGAAAATCTTTTCAGATAAAGGAACCAACTTTGTTGGCCCTGACCGTGAATTGAAAAGACATCTGACTAAACTCTCTTCTGAGAAAGCATTTCATAACTACCTGACTGATGAAAATATTTACTGGACCTTCACCGGCTTCTGGGAGGCTGGTGAAGATTCACTTAATTCCAAGCCAGTAGTTTCTATCTCCTCTGATCCTGAAGACTTTCGTCCCTTAACACCTGGACATTTCCTAATTGGAACTATGTTAACAGCAAATCCTGCACCTGATCTTAC
>KK118058.1:0-64894 GCA_000611955.2 Stegodyphus mimosarum | reverse complement strand
TGGAAATTGCTTCAACAAATTTTCCAGAGCTTCTGGTAACGTTAGTCTAAAAATTACCTATCCCATTTGCAAGGATGTACCGAATGGTTGAGGGATAAACCAAATTTATGCCTCAATGACTTAATAAAAGACGACAATTTGCCATTAATAGGGAGCCATGAACGAATAATTGAGCTATATTGGTTGCCCTTGGAAAAGTTCGTGTTGGGAAACTAAAAACTTTATTGGGCGAGATGAAGCGCCTTGTGATTTTTTGTACTAAATTTAGTATTGCTATCTGAATTTAAATTTATTGTATATGTGATTGTTATTCTACATGATTTCATTGGTGAACACTTTTGGTATACTTGTTTAAATCTAAATTAAAAAGGTTTGATGTTAATGTTATGATGAACGAATTGTTCATCAGGGTGGAGTACGTTTTACCCTTAGTAGATTAGTAGATAGATGGCGCTATCATCGCGCCAGAAGGATTCAGTTAATCCCTGCAACTCAACATTCTCAGACATATATCTTGCAGCGTCAAAAGTGCGGAAATTCTTGTACCGCCACTATTGAATATGTATCATTCTTCTTAATATATTGTGTTGCGTATGTCATCTTAATAAATGCTGTGTGTGAACTTTGGTAAATCTTTTAAACCGCTTACCGACCACCCTGCAACCACACCTCTGAGAAACGTTGAGGTACACCATGATCATTCACACATTCTACATGCAATTCCTTCGAATAAATGGACCGATTATTTTAGGTATGAATTATCATTCCAATGCAGAGGATGCTTAAAATACAGAAACCTCAATATAAATTTATAAGAATCTGTTCATTTATGTGGCTGCTTGCTGAGAAATACAATGGTAGCATGTAACTAAGAATTGATTAAATGAATATATAAAGTTGGAAATTAGACATAATAATATAAGCAATTTTTATGGCATACATAAAATGTCGATGACTGGAAGATCCTGTAGGTAATTTATTTTAGTGTGTTGTATGCCTCATTTATTTTAATTTGTTTGATTTAATATGTAGTATTTTCACAGCACTGATAAAATATTTTATAAAAGAAACAGGCTATTTTGAAAAAAAAAACTCGCGTGCTTTCAAATTGTAAGGGATGAATTTTTAGTCTGAACATAAAATTTCAAATACGTATCTTAAGTAAAAAAAATACATTTTGTAAAACACATAACACTTTTACATTATCTTCTCCTCTACGATTTGAGTTTACATTTATATAGGTATTAAATCTCCTACTTTTGTCTGTTCAGCATTTTCCATATGCATAAACTCTTCTCGTGCTACGATCTGAGATAATCCGTTTTCTGCCTGAAAAAATACTTGCTTGTCAAATATATGCTCTGAAAGTTGCGTCTTTCGTAAACTTAGAAGGGAAGGGAATCATTCCATTTCCTTTAGGAAATGTCATTTTACCTGCTCAATATTTCCAGTAGAAAGAGACATTTTAAAGCGAATTTGAGTGGTTCACTTTCAAACAGTGTCATAGTCTCCCATCGGAACTGACAGGGAAAAGTAGAAACAAATCAGTTTAAGGACCGTATAAAAATTTCTGGACTTAAACTTCGCAATGCTTTGTCATTTTGATTAAAACTGTTGAACTTAAGTTTTAAGTTTCTTTTCTCCATTTTTCAGGATCTCGGTCTCCTTGGAGAAAGAAGAGAATATGTATTTTCCATTACTCAGTTACGTGAAAGATTTAGTCACATAAGGCAGCGATACTAACTAGATTAGGACAAACGTACTCAAATATATTAGTTAAATAAATCCTTAATAATCCATACTATTAATATTATTACAATGTGTACTAATAGTAATATATCTGAAAAGAATTTCACACGATATTGGGTGGAAAAAAATACTTTTCAAAACTTTTGTGGTATAGTTCTGAACATTCTAAAAATATTTCCAATTCAAATTTAACATTATTGTAAAGTTAGGTAATTTGAATATGGCTAAGCATATAAAAGCTATCTGCCTAAGAGAAAGGATGGATTTTTGGTGAACATTTTAAGGGAGAGTGGCTCGTATTCTCGTTGCACGTTTTAATAGTATGTAAGAAAAAAGAGCTTTCGATTTCAAGGTTTAACAAAAGTTAAGCTGATGAGTATAATGAGAGAACCTATTCACGAGAAGAGAACACTGATTTTGAATTTTTCATAATTTCAAAGATCTCAGTAAGTTTCACAAATTGATTTCAAATGAAACGTGTTTGTTGACATCTTTCTTTAAGCGAACTATGCAAAAATTATAATGCACAATGGCAATCAATTTATATCGAGATGATGAATTGATAGAGGCATTTTTTAATACAAATGCCCATGCCTAACTTAAAAACACATTTTCAAATAATTTCGCCTTTGTAATTATATATATTATTTAAAGCGAATTGTTGTGCTAGAATCTTAAACATTTCAGATCACAACCATAATTACTCTGTTCTACCCTCTTGTATATATTTGTTTTTGTTTACTTAAAGGTGAAAGTAAAAAAAGGAAGGAATATTAGTTTGTTCCGTGCACTCAAAGTTTTAGAAGTGATTTTCCAAATGATCAGAACTTAATCCAAGAAGTCAATACTAATGAGTGATGACTTTAACTTCCATGTGTAAAAAATCATTTTCAATATTAGCTGAACAAGAACGGTACTCCGAAATATTTAATTTCATTTACGGTGTCTCAAGATTCAAATCTTCCCATTTCAGTGCAATTTCTAATTAATTAAGACAGAAAATAATAGATTCTCATATATACATGTATAATCAAATGCAACAGTTGTAAGAGAACATATTTAGAAATTAAAAATTAAAAAAAACTCTCCATTAACCCAGCGCTGATGCTACAGAAGTGTTTAAGAAAATTGATATTAAGTTTATATCCTGCAAGGAACGAAATTATTTGGCATCGTTTCGCAGAATTTTGTGATTTAATCAAATATTTTCTCGCTTCGTCTAATACCAAAGAAAAATTTTGTTAATTTTTCTCAAATGAACTTAAGCACTTTTATTCTTGATGTTACAAAATCGTAAAAGATACCTTCAAAGCAATTATTTCTTATTGACAATTAATTTTGAAATATTTAGTTTTTTATGGCAATATCAAGAAGTGAAGCTTTAGTTTTTATCAGTATCCAGCAAAATTCGTTCGTAATTTAAGATTATTCCTCGAACTAATTTCTTTTGCAACGCAGGCTTCTCGAAGTGAGAGCTCTGTTGCCTAAAAAGCAATAACTTTCAGTCACTCAGATTAAGAATTCATTAATTGTACTGTAGAGTCACTAGGTTATTTCGAAGACGAAAAATGAGCAATGCCCTCGCCGATACTCGGACCTCGGACTTCTCGAATACGCGCCGAGAGTGCTGACCATTACACTACGAAGGCACGCTAAGAAGGCGGGAGAAATACCTTATAGTGCATCAAAGGGATTATTTGCATCGCTGTTTCATTAACTTATTTTCAGTATTATGTAACAATAAGCATTTTTTAAGTATTAATTTTACCAATTTTGCATTTATATTGGCAAGATTCGAGTCTGACACTCCATAATATTGTAGTTAATGATCTCAAGGCATCTAAACTCAGCATTTTAATTTTACTTTCATTAAAAGCTATATCTAGGCATCTGGATTTAGCTTATAATGTTAAATTATATATTAAGCGTTAACCTTAATAGAAACCTGTATAATTAAAATATTTTTTTTATTTGACATAACTATAAATATCGACATCACTAAACATCGAAGCAAGATGCATTACGCTGGAAGATCATCCATTTAACTTAGAATCACTGGAGAATTTTGTTTATATCTAGGCCATAAAGACAGAATTAAATCAATGACATTCTAAACCTATGCATAACAAACATCATCATGGATGATTAATATGCATTATGCGATATTTATGGATAAACCCTCTGGTATTGTGTTTTGCATAAAGTCTTAAATTGCTTTAGTAGCAAAAGCAATGCACAACATCTGTAACTACTTCTTTTAACATTTCCTTATAAAAGCCTTTTTCTAAATTTGTGAGAAATACTTTATTTCATGAAACTAACTACAATGCATTTCATCAAACATGACAGACTAAATTTTCCTATTGCACATGAGTATAAAAACATACGTATCATTACAATTTATAAACTTAATTTGATTTGCTTAAAAACGAAGATCATGTAAGCAGATGCCGAAAAAGAACATCTTTTAAAGCAAATAATCACCTTATATGTATTGTAAGCAATTTTAATTCTACATTTATGATACTTTTTTTATTTACATCCTATAATAAGATATGCAAAATGTTAAATCTTTATTGTTGCCACATATGAGTTTCCGATAAAGAAGTTAACAATGATATACAAATGTTGTAAGCACTTCTGGAGTCAGTTCATTTGACCTCTGTGTTAATTGTGTCATAAACATTAAGCTAGTAATGTATACAACTTTGATCAGGAACGCCTAAATGTTGTAACTGCGTTGCTTACAAATGAAACTTGTAAATAGTACTATTAAAGCATTTGTTTGAATTCTTTATCCCTGAGGAAGCCGTGATGTAAGAGGCTGATATGAAGAGTGATCAGAAATAGTGCCTTTAAAATAAACTATGTTTCTAGTGAAGCTCGGAATCTTATTATCAAATATTTATCAATTTCTCTTGAACGAATATGGCATGAGAAGGAAAACGAAAATCATATAAATAAGTATGTTAATTATGTCTAACAAAATTAATTAATGCCGCTGCTATACTTGAAAAAAAGCTATGAATGATGTCGTAATATCAAAGTTTTTGGTTGTCATTTCAGATAATGTTTTAAATAATTATGCTTTGGTGCCCGTTCCCCCCCCGTTACTTTATGAAATACTTACCCACGATTTCTGTAAAATGAATTAACTAAGGAGGTGTCGAAATAGTACATAAGTTAAAATGTATGCAACTTAAAATGAATATTTTATCACAAAATTTGAACATTTCTGTTAATTCATGAAGAGGTACTTTTCAATCAATCGCAATAATTTTATAACGTCATTTCTAATTAAATTAGTTATATTTGAATACTCAGAGGCGATGAAGAGTGCTACATTTCTAATGTTTAGATCTTCAGGTAAATCCTAGCTATACAGAGTTAATATTATTAAGCTGGTTAGAAATTAATTAATTAAAATATTGTAAAGCAAAGTGACTTTTATAATAATCTCCAGTGAATTTTTATATCGTGCGCGGTATCTATAAACTAATGCTTCAATTGTTAGAAATATCTCAAAAACCTAGTCTTCGCATTTTGCCCACATTTACGCTATATTGTACTAGTAGTGTATTTTTCATCTATGTGGGCTGCCAAATACTGCCAGTTCACCAAACATAAGATATCTTATTTATAAACCCCACAGACTGCCATGTTGCCAATTTTCTGAAGCATTGACATTGAATATTACATAACATTTTAACTTACAGATTAAAACTGTACATTACTTAACTTAGTGTGCTCAGAATAAACAAAAGCAATAGTGTTTATCATAAATTTGTATGTATTTTTTAATAATATCTGTAACCGATATAATTTCTGATACATATATTTTATGAAATTCATGATACAGTGTAAACCACAGACAGGAAATATTTAAAACATTTGCATTTCAATGAATTTATAATGTATACTAATGCAAGTAGCACATAAACGTATGAAATTATCGAGCTTTATAAAATGTATTATGTTTATTGATAATTTAGCCGCAACTATATCCAACAAAGAACAGCGCCTACTATGGGATGTCCTATTTCGCGACAGACAGGTGGCACTGGACAGTGTCTTACAGAACTGTTTTAGTGAAAAGAAAAGCAGACAAGGCCGCCATGACTACAAAAGATTAGTAAGACGTGTAAAGATGCGTACGCGATTATAAATATGAAAGAATGTTTTTATTTTTCTTTACTATGACAAATTTTCTTGCAAATATTCATGCTCATGTAGTCCATTTTCATAGCGTGTAAAGGTCGTTGATTTTTATGTTCAAATTGAAATTTCAATTGAGTAATTTATGTATTCCCTTAGCCATTCTGTGAAGTGACAGGGTAAACTAATTTCTGAACAATTACTCTGCTTTTGAATTATCACTGTCATAAGTCAGTATCATACTGACTTTCTGTGAAAAAGAATTTTTCATAGAAGTTAATTTAGCTTTAATTTGGCTTTAGAATTTCTTTTCTATTCTATATTCTTTACTCATAAACTCGAAAAAAAAAGACAAATACTGCATTTCGTGGCATTCTTTCAAGGTGGAATATCACTTCGCATTGTTCTTTTCTTGGTCAAAACTTTCAACTAAATTGGAATTACAAGCCGTTACTTTCAGTATGAATGGTCAATTAAGCCGATTTAAAAAAAATAATTCTAGCATGTTTTTAAGGATTGCTTGATGTTACTGCATCTAAAACACATCCACCGTTACTGCCAGTTTAAAACAATTGTACGTGGCGAAATGCATCAATGACTTCTAAAGAAATGCTCTTTCTGTTTTTCAGCCAGTGCCCAGTAATAACGGTTACCACCCTGAACAATCATTATGACATATTTGGGGTACTTTTTGGATGAAGCGACGTCTAGTGAACATAATTTCAACTAGCAGTTTGGATTTATATTTTTCTTCATATTAAATGAAGTACGTAGAGACATTAGGATTTTTTCGATGTCAGGAAAATGAAGAAATGAGCAATGCCCTCTCCGAAACTCGAACCCGGATCTTTCAAATACGCGCCCAGCGTGCTGACCACTACGCCACGAAGGCATGCCAAGAAGGCGGGAGAAATACCTTACATACTCCCCCTTTTTAAAGGGCAACTGGGGATTAGGGTACCCAGTCGCCAAATCTTGTTGGTGGAGAATCATTATCCACCACCGTTTTAGTTCGGGCGCCACTTATAGAGAGACATTTGGACTTTTTTCGATGTCAGAAAACTGAAGAAACGAGCAATGCCCTTGCCAGGACTCGAACCACGGACGTCTCGAAAATGCGCCGAGCGTGCTGACCACTACACCACGAAGGCATGCCAAGAAGGCGGGAGAAATACCTTACAAGTATTTTATGCCAAAATATATGATCACTGCTGAAGATATTCTCTAGGAATCAAGTGTTTTAGATGGCGAATTCATCTTTCACTGGAAATAAATTAATTTAATTTTTGTTTATAAATAATGAATTATGTGGCATGAGGTCTGGTTGTTTCTTCTAGTCGTTAAATAAATAATCGCTATACTCTTAGAAAACATCTTTAATAGAACGTTATCGTCGATAAACCTCTTAACGTAAATATCACTTCTCTTACATCGAAATTGTTGTTCAAAACTTTAAACATTTTAGTTCTGTAAATAATTTATCCTCGATTCGTATCTATATAAGACAAGCTTAAATATATAGAAAGTCCGTTCAATATCTTCTCTATCTAAAGCAAACTGAGAGCAGTCAGTGCCACAGGAAACGAAGAACGTATGGCTAACATTTTGCCTTGGCCTATTCCATTTTCTTTTATACTTTCTATATCTTCTACTTTAGCGAAACCGCTTTCACGGAATAAAGTTTCTGGTCAGTTTGAAATCGGAGTAGGAAAAGAAAAACTTTTGTTTTGCTCTCTATTTATTTCTCTAGATTTTTTTTTCTCCTTCTACATTTATGGTACTTTACATAGGTTTTTAAACTTCCCATTTCTCAGATGTGATACTCACAGAAACACACCATCTATAGAGCCCAATAATATTTTTCTAAGTACGCCTTTATTCCTTAGAAATGATTTTGAAGAAGGTTTGTGTCAATTTTTAAAAGGCAGCAGTTTTGCAACACATAAGATTTCTAATCGTTTAAAGAATCAAGTGTTTGAAATTAAATTTGACATACAAATAGTACATCAAATTCAAACTCGCAGTCATCGTGATTTTAAGTGTTTAACACAAAATGTACCAAAACTGCTTTTTTGAAATTAGGAGTATAAATGTTTTTCGTGCTTTCTTTGTTCGTGCAATAGTAATCATGAATCAAAAAGAATGTTGATTTTGTTAGTTTACAAAAGTTTTATTTGGCCATTTAAAAATTGGGATGTTTAATTATCTCATTTTCAGAAATAACATTTGCTTAAAATTCATTTTTAAATAAAATTACTTTTCATAAAAATTTAATTTATTTGCAAATAACAGTTTTTCAGTATCCGTATCTTTTCAAAATTATCAGATATAAAAACAAATATAGCGAAGATAAATAAAAATGAAATTAAAATCAAGTTAAAGGCAATTTCAAAAATTAAAATAGAAGCCATTGCAAAACTTTAAAAAAAGAAAAATATGAATATTTCCTTTTACAATCTAACACAATCTAACTAACTAAGAAAGGGTTTATCATTAAAAATTAAAATGTATAAATCAATAAAAATTCTGCCAAATTTCAGATTTTTACGCCCAAAGGGACGTTTTTTTAACGTGTGTTACCTTTATTTATTACATATCATGTTCTTCTCACTTAAACCACAAAATTCATTTCAAGCGCAATATCGCAAAATAATCTTAAAATAAGCATATCTTTAGAATTTCCGATACACATTATCACGGACTGGAGATAAAAATATTTTTTCTGTACAACGTTGCCATTGCTCACCTTGAAATCCTTGAGTTTGTTAATCAAAAATTCATTAAAGTCTTACAAAACATGAAATCGATAATAAAACAAACTCCAAAATTCAAATTTGGGCTTCTTTATCACAATGTGAGAAAAATACATACTTTTATGCAGATTCTTCATTATTTAATTTCTTTAAATGAAATACAGGGTTCTAATATTTGGTGCCAACAATTTAAAAAGTGATTTGCCTTTTATAGTGAATCAACGCAAAATGCCAAAACGAAATTAATAGTCCTTTTGGGTAAATCGCCCCTTTGGACTAATAAAAATGTAAAATGTAAAAGAAAACATCAGGATTGGAGACAATATCACCTCACAACTGCTGCTCGCATTAGTCGAGATCCTGTGACAGTTATGAAATTTTGCAGGTGATGTGGATACGCTCGCTAATATACGAGAAGAGACGTATGCTATAACACGTACATCTGGTATGTTCGTTCAGGTTAATGGGTTTATTGCAAGAAAGTTTGATACAGAAGCGACCATTGCGTCGGATCCTTCAAGCATGGGAATCAAATTCTATAATGGTGGATTTAAAAGCATCAATCGCCTGACATCGTCTTTTTTTGGTGAATCCCTTTTTACTTACAGCATCATAGTGAGTGTATCTCTGATTTCGGAGTGCTGAGAAGAATGAACGCTGGCAGCACGTATTCTTCATTGCCATATCGGCACAGCACCTACGGATCCAGAGCATGGAGTTCCATTAGGCATGCATGACGTTCAGATCTACTTCATACAGCTGATACTTCCATCACCGCCTCTATCGCGAACAATCTCCTACCTCTAACTGTGACTTTAACTTTAGAGGAACTCTAAGTTTTGATTTCGATGTAGCCGCGTGAACGGTAGTGTGTGTGCGTAGTAGCTTTCTGTATCTGCTTTAGAAATGTGCTTGTATCTTTAATTTCTTCATTAAATGTTTTTAAAAGATCAAATATAGAAATAAAATTATTAGCTGCATCTTATTTCTTACTGAATTATTACCTTTTTATAGCGTATTTTGATGACCGTAGGATTTTTTAGCAAAAATATTCACCATCATCGAACTCGTTTACTGAAGCGGTCGAAGAAGCCTGCAAAAAGGTGAGTAATCATCGTTTCTTTATTGAACTCTTAATTTTTGACAGCCTCTATATTAGTAAGATTTTAATACATATAGCTATCCCAAACTTTCGAGGTCTCCGTCGTTCCTGTAAGAATGCATAATGTCCCTACCCTGAGTTTCTTCAATGTACAATAAAATTCTATTCATATTCACGTCCAACTATATAACAGCTGCTATTGGTGCCAGAGGTAAATTCTTGGGTTTAATAGATTTCTACATGTTTTGAACCCCAAAAGCACCTGAAATTATAATTTTGATCCTTCTGTATAACAATTAAGATTGTGCTAATTCTTTATTTCATGGTATAGCAATTTTAATGCCCAGCAGCTTACAACTCATATTTAGCCTAAAAGCATGCGAAGGCGCTACAAGCGAAATCCATAAAATACAACACTATTTATGGATTCCTGCAATAACAGTTGTTTTTGGAATAATCCGTAAAAGCGTCATGATGCAGAGTAGAGAACTGCAGTTTTGTCTCCGTGGCACCAGAGTCCAGATGAACACGCGCTTCACAGTCGCCCTTTATTGCAGAGATATCGTCATTAAACTAACAAAATGAAAAGCGAGGACGAATTGGTATACTTTACCAATCAATCATATGTTATCTAGAATCCTTAATTTAAAATAATAATCCAGGTAGTTTAAAAATATTCAAAGTTTTAACCCGTTCTTTGATTTGCCCGATTTGCTCGTGATAAGAAAACCAACACAATGATTCATCGGAGTATAATTGATGCCCTCAAACGCTTAACAGATTAGGATTAGACCGAGCACTAGAAGTAAAGCCTCCAGCTTTCACTTTAAGCCATATTTTCCTTCCCCATCAAGGCGACCGCCAGCAAAAGCTCTAAAAAGGAAATAACCGCAAGAATTTTCAACTTCAGAGTTCTATTAGGGAAGAGTGAGTAAGTGAATGACGGAGGACGTGGGCACCATCCCTCTACTATGTTGGTTAATTGGTATAGCACCACGTCCACCCTTATCTAAAGCAACCTTAAATTAATGTTAATGCAGGGGGGCCGCACAAGCATCTCGTACCCAGAGGTATTAGGGAAGAAAACTGCTCCTGTCTTCAATGGTACTTGCGATGTTTCAGAAGTTATTTGGGTGTCGAACGGCAGAGTCGCATTTTAAAACAATTAGCTCCCTGCAGTGGAGAGAAGAGAAAAGCAGTGTCAGCCAGGGAAACTAACTATATTTGAAGCGGACGAGAAAGTTTCTAAGACCGATCTTTACTGTGATTGCTTATCACTGCAGAAGGAAGTTTATTTCTAGACATTTTCGATGATGTTCCACATCAATACAGACGTACTTCTGAATATACGAGTACTAATTTTAGAGGGTTCTGGTACCATAGGTTGCCAAATGTGTTACGTTTACTTAAGAATACACCAAGGAATGATAAATGGACTACTTCGAGGCACTGCTACTTAATATTGTTACGTGCGTATGGATTCGTAACAGTTTGAATGCATAAGTCCGATAATAGGCTAATACAAATTCATTTTTATCAGAATAAATATTTCAGAAGTCTAGAATTTTCCACAGAAATATTCGTACAATTGTTCACAGTATCATGCAGTATATACTTCAAACTACTAAAAGCGTTAAACGTAACGCAATGCAAGTCGTATCTAAAGAGAAAGCTAACTCGGATATTTTAGTTCACTCAGACCTAAATAAATCGCAACAACAATAACTAAGCAACTGGAAAGCAGATGCTCTCTCTCCGAATTTTATAGTTTTCAACCGGCTTTGAAATATTTCTAGTACTTTCTGCTTTTCAAAATTACAGGAAAACAATACGACGGGGAATTATGGTTACTGCTAACATTACATTTATTTAATTTCAATACATATTATATTGATTTAAGGACTTACTCAAAATGTCGCCAAATTTGGCGACCTTGAGCGATTTCTCACTAAATTTGGCGACAAAATAACTCGCTAAAATCGTCGTAAGCTTGGCGATATCTCGCCCAATTATCGAAATACCCATTTCCTTAAAGTTAAATACACTTGCCCCTGTTTCTTACTTTTGTGGCATAGATTTCTTTTAAAATTTGTCTTGCGCTACATTACGCAGCAAGAAACACCAATTTTAATTATACTCCTACAAAAATTACCTATCTAAGTACAAAATTCGTAACATTGCCCCCTTCCTAAGGACTGCACGCCCCAGGCAGTACAATCCCTGGGCATGAAGCCGTACTTGTAACTAATGCTCCAATGCAATAATAAACATTAAAATACAATACCAAACAACATAAACAATAATTGCAATAAGTACCTTAAAACAAATCTAACCTTAAATCGTTAAACAAGTGCACACATTTACGAATTTAGAAAGAAATAGGACCATGTTCTTTTACTATTTGCATTTTATACACTAGGACGTATGGCCAGAGTAAGGAGCTAGCTTGTCTCATGAATGACTTTGGGCTTAGAAATCGGAGACTTACGGATCCGAACAACGACGCCGTTCAATCTCCTTAGGACTGTGTAGGGACCATCCCAAGGTGAATGTAATTTAAGAGAGAGTCCTTTTCGTCGAATCGGATTCCACACTCATACCTTGGCTTCTTCGTTGAATCGATGTCCTGTAGCTCTCGCGTCGTATATTGTCTTCATCTTCTCCGTCGCCAATATGACTCGCTCTTGTGCATCCCTTCAAACCGTGCCTGGAGGTCTCGGATGTGCTCCTCAGACGATGAAGGCGCATCCAGTGGTGACCAAGATCACAACGCAGATGAAAATCACAAACGAAGAGCATATGCGATGGGAAATAGCTGCTAGTCTTGTGGACAGCACTGGCGATAAGCCAGTAAAAATGGAAGTAACTTCTTATCCCAGTCCTGTTGTTTTGGGAAGCCACCAACAAGAGGTTAATAAGAATGGTTCGATTAAACCTTCCTACCTAAGGTTAGGTAGAGATTAGGGATCGCCGACATCGGCGTTTCGAGATGAGGATCCCTTCTGATGATGCATAGTTACGTTCCAGATGCCGAATGCAGTTCGTTATATTTAAATTCCAAGGGAAAATCATGTATTCTTAGAAAGTGCAATCCGAGTACGCAAGGATTTCTAATATCTGCGACATATGCTGTGTGATAGTAGGCACTTCAAAGCGTGATGTTTAAGTTTAACTTTCTATCAATTTCGATTTTATCACCACCCACACTCTAAAGGATAACGTAGGATGGCTTCCAAATGAGTTTACCTTTAAATTGTTGAGAAAAATATTTTCGAATGATCGTAACATTGGCTGCTGTGTCGATGGTCATATTGCAAAGAACTTCATTGGTATGTCCATTGATCAATAGTCTGTTACTGCTGTCACTCACTGCAGAAATCTGAAGCGATTTAAAATGGAGTTCCTCATTATCTTTCAAACTTTGTTCGGCGAGATGGCCACTAATTTCTTTCTTGCGTTCTTGCTGAGGAATTGCCTTATTTTCCGTGGCTTATGATGTTCTGCCATTCCTCCATAGATGGCCATCAAAGCCGCAGTTCCAGCACTTTAGGGTTGGTTTCATATCACTCCTATGACGCTCAAAGCATTGACATGTTTGATTAATTCATCTGTTTCATTTTCCGTGCCCTGGAATGTTCTGCAGTTCCTTCATACGTGATTTTCAGAAAAACAGTTTCAACACTTTAGTGTCGGTTTGTTGTTATTCCTTCTCCTTATCAAGGCATTGACTTGGATAAATCGTCTAAACTGGCAGCCACTTGGCCTTGCCTTGCCACTGGTAGCCACTCAGCAGCCACTGGCTCTTGAACTTGAGCAGCTCTGACTAGGTGACGGTCTCTACGAGTTGCTTTCTGGGCTGCCTCATGGAACATACTAGAGCTCTTTTAAGTCCTTGAAATCCGCCATTCGTAGAGCTTTCTGTATTTTGGGATCTCAGATGCCGTCGATGAAGTACTGCAGCGACATGATTTCCCTTGTTTTTGTCGAGCACTCCAGAAAGGCGACACAAGAGAGCCTTTCAGCATCCGTGGCGAGCTCCTTGTTTCCGTAGTCTTTTGTTGACCTGATTTCGACTGAAGTCTCCTGTAATCTTTTTCACATTTTTCCCCAAAGCGCAGCTTCCACGCGCCGAATAGAGCTTTTAAATCTATCATTTCGTTTTCGGGAAGAGTCTGGAGGATATTCGCTGCGTCTGCTCTCAGAAAAGCGGCAAGATGACAGGCTTGGGAATCCAATAGATTCGCTTCCGCAACTATAGAAAATTATGCCATATGCACTTGCAAAGAGGTTTTTCCCGTCATACGTGGATAGCTTCAGAGAGGAACGAGTAGGCATGGGAAAAAATTTAGAGCTATTAGAATTGCTGCCTGCTGTCACTATGCATTTCTTTAATGTGTCAACTTCTTTGGCGACAGCAGAAACCCTGTTTTCAATTAGGTGTTTGATTTGTCCTTGGACGACAGAAACTTTCTTCAATTTTTTGTTCGATTTGTTGTCGGACGGCCAAAACTGTTCCTTCGATTCGTTGCTCAACAGCAGAAACTCTTTGTTCTATTTGTTCTTTAGTAGAAGAAACTCTTTATTTAAGGTGACCAACTTTGTTTTAAATAGCGTGTATTCTGCCTTCCGTAGCCTCAAATTTGTTTGTAGTATGCAATTAATATCTTATTAATTTCTTTTTTTTTTAATTTCCTCTTAGTCTGCTCCAATCTTTTCTTGAACGGCTTTCTTCTCTTCTTTAACAGATTCTGCCATCTTTCCTTTAACTGATTCTTGACCAGCTTCCATCTTCTCTTGAAAAGCAGCAAAGGCTGCCACCAACTGTCTTAATTGTTCACCATCGCTCTTGTCACTAGCATTCAACCCCACACACCAAAACGTGTCCCCTGTGTACGGGTTCGTAATAGATTGAATGCACATCTCCGATAATAGGTTAACGAAATTTTATTTTTATCAAAAGAAATATTTCAGAACTCTGGATTTTTCCACAGAAATATTCGTGCAAATGCTCACAGTATCACACAGTATAATCAGTAGAGCTATACTTCAAACTTTCTAACAACGTTACATACAACGTAAAGCAAAGTGTATCTAAAGAGAAAGCTAACTAGGATATCTCAGTTCACGCGGAATTAAACAACTCGCAACACTATTAACTAAGTAACTGACAGCAGATGCTCTCTTTCTGGCCTTTTATGATTTTCAACTGGCCAAGAGATATTTCTAGTACTTTCTACTTCTGGAAATTACTGGAAAGCAATACGAGGGTGGAATTAAGGTTGCAACTTATTCCACCCTCAGTTAGTTAGCAGTTAATTAGTGTTTTATTACATTTATTCAATTTCAGTACATATTACGGTGGTACAGGTAACGAACCAAAATGCCGCCAAATTTGAAAACTTTAGGAAATTTTTTGCGAAAACTGTTGTTAGCTTGGCGATATCTGACCAAATTACCGACGTACCAATTTACTCAATATTAAACGCACTTCGATCTGTATTCTTACGTTTCTGGCATAGCTTTCTCTTAAAATTTGTCTCGCGGTAACCTATACAAAAAAATACAATAATTTTAAGTCTACTAAAATTAGCTATAATTGTACAAATTTCGTAACAATATTTAATTTAAATTATCTTTTGTAAGTTGTATTGCGGGTAGAATAGCTCCCGCATCCAATACAAGATTACACGTATGGTAAATATAATCGAAACGCAGTTTGAAAATGCATTTGCCCTTGAACTACTATTGTTTCTAAAATATAATCACAAATTATGAGAATAGTGCGACGATTCGTACAAAGTAACAAAATTGCAAACATATGCCGTCATCTGGAAAGGCTATCAGAAAAATCTGTATATCTTCTGTATTTGCTTTGTGCATATTGTTTAATAAGAGAAAAAAGCATAAAATATGTAAACCAAGGAGCCTATTTTCATTTAATGTCCTGATAATATTTTCTCCATTTCCCTAGAACTTCCAATTTGCGACGACTATTCTGAAACTTTTGTATTATTGTTCTTAAAAACACCGATGTTGAACGACTTAGGTTGATAGTCGCCGTAATATATTTTAACTCGATAATAAGCATTATTATTTAAGTCGAGTAAAATGTGGCTGCATATTATTTCTGTAAAAATGTCTTAATACTGGCTTTGAAATGCTTCGAAAGAAATTAATCTATTGTGAGAGGAAATTACATAAAAATTCTGGAAAGATTTTAAAATAAATAAGTAAAATTACATGCTGCATATTTTAATGCTATGTACATATTATATAAACGTCTTTTTTGTTCTGAATATATCAAGCTAAGACGAATTTTTTAAGATATATTTATGTCTATTTAAGAATTTCTTAAATAAATTTATTTTGAGTTACAATAAACATTAAACATATGTAATAAAAATAAATCGCATATATATTATCAAATCATTGGTACAAACACTAGCAGAATTCATTTTTATTTAGGAAACATAATATTTACATTTATACTTTTAACTCAAAGAATAAAAGCGCAAAAGAAAGCTTGAATAAATATATTTCAAATAACTTGAAATTAATTTAGTCAGTTATATTAAATTATTATTATGGAACTTTTAATTTGATTTAATATATATTTTATTTAATTTTCAGGCAAATTAAATAGCTATCTTTGTAACAATTGTAATGTAAGACAATTAACCTTTGAAGCTGAAAGTTATTTTTAATTTAGTATACTAAATTATGTTAAATTAGTATGAAATCTGAAGAGGTACTTCTGTAGCTCTATCAACAGCATCCTTTGAAGTTGGAAATTTAATACGGTGCTTCAGTAAACGAAATTTTTATAACCTGACATTTAAATAACATTAAGTTGTAAGGGTCGTAAGTTTGACTAACGTTTATTTTATTTTAAAACTTTACTATCACCTCTTATTTTTCATTTCCGGCCACAATTAACACGTGAATATGTTTATGCAAGTTGTACTTGCTTACGCTTAAGTATTAAGTTTTTGCAAAGAGCGTGAAAGAACTAGAAAGAGAGAAAGTGAGCCATCTTGCCACGAGTCTTAACGCGAGTTTGCCATCAGTTATTGTCCGCCTTTAAGGCCAGAGGTTTTTAATCCTCTTGAAAGCTAAAGACGTATTGTAGTTTTCCGCAGTTTGCTTAATACAGACGTAATAATTTAAAAGGCCTGTCTTAGTGTTAGTCGTCTGTGTAAAATATTAAAAATTAGGTCTTATTTAAATTTTAGTTAGTTAGTAGTCTTATATTTTTACGTTCAGACCACAAGGGGTTGGTCTTTGTATCCCGGAGTGCGGGAGCGTCTGTGAAACTTCAAAAATCAAATAAAGGGGAATTTTAACCCTTCTCATCTTGTCTTCTTTGCTGTTCCATAAGACATAGTTTGTAGTCAACTTATTGTCCAGTCAGAACACGTTATGTTCGCGAAACCGATAAAAAGAAATACGAGTCCTGATAAAGTATACACCTACTTGAAAATAAATGAATTCCATTAAAGATGCACTTACTAAATGGGTCTGTAAAAAGATTTCTTTAAGTTCCTTATGCAAACGATAATTATTAAATCTTTAATTGTAATGCTTGCTAACAAATTAAGAAATTAATACTTGGAAAGTACGCTGGATATCAAAACTAAAGGATAATGACAGAAATAAATCATAACTGATGCTTAATGAAAAATTAGTAAGAGAAATTTGTACAAATGCATTAGTTAAAATAAATTATTTTGTTTGGAAGTTGATTATTCGCAGACTATCGAAATTAAAAGCAAATTTATGGAAGCTAGAAAATGATGGAAAAATTAAGTTTCCTTTTCCGAAAAAACATTTGTGTTTAATGTCGTGTATGGTCACCTTGTACATGTACCTTAGACACAAGATGCATACCTCACATCTTGATTTCATAGACTTTACCAAAGTATTGATCAGGTCTTGTAGAAGTGCACACCACTCTTCTAAACGTGCACTTTTCAGCTTCTGGACGTCCATGAAGAAATTTGGCGCACTGAAATTCCACTCCGTAAAGCATCCCACACATGCTCAGTCGTGTTCAAGTCGGGTGAGAAAGGTGGCCAATCCATTCGAGTGATACTTCGGTTTGCAAGCATCCTGACACTACATATGGTCGATGAGGTTGAACATTGTCATCCATTAGCAAAACGGACCAACTGTATCCCTAAAGAGTTTTAACTTGGGGTTCGGTACCTCGTCCACATATCTCCGAGCAGTTACAGAACCCCCTTGAAAGATATGCAGCTCGGTTCATACAGTTCAACCTCGTTAATCCTTCGTGCAAACAGTTGAATGGCAAATTCGAGTTTCTGCGGCAGCCTGAAGGTCTAAAACTAAATCTCTTCCAGTTACTTCGAGCCGACAACGACAGAAAATGGCCTTCTGATGCAGCTGTTGCTGTTGGTGGATTTTGATCAAGCTCTTTGTCAGCTGATCTACTGCTCAAAAAACGGCTCCAAACTCTTGATATGACACTTTCACGGATATTCAAATCTTGGATGACTTCCATTTGTGTTTGATTTCCTTCATTTCTACCAATTATTTGCTACTTTTGACCTTCACTTAAATGATGCCTTTTATCCAGTGCTTCTCAAACTTTCAATATTTGAGACCCAATTTTTAATCATAATTTTTATGGCGTCCCCCCATATAATAACAATATATTGAATGCAACAATAATGTGCTGCTTTGATGCTAAAGGCCTTAATTATTTACCATACAACCTTAATTATTTATCAAGATTAAGTATTAAATTTTGTATATGTTACTTTTAGGTGATAGATATTTTAAGTAAGTTACTTTTAAGTAATAGGATAAATATTATGCCACTCTTTCTTTCTAATTTTTAAAATGAGAACAGATTGCGATATAATTTTTAATTTAATTAAATATATTAGTGCCTCAATCATTCCTTTCTAAAAGTACAAATATCATTAGAAAAATAATCTAGTCTCTGTTTTTCTCTTTCTTACATAAATCAAATTTGGCATTCTCGCAGACTATGTTGGCATTCTCGCAACTATAAATTTGGCATTCTCGCAAACCCGTAGAACGGAAAACGTGTATAAAAACTATGTTTGGAGATAATTTTGCTAAAGATCTGCAGTCAAAACCTTCTATCAAATTATATCTGTTGCCCGTCGAATCGATGATATAATTGAAGGTGTACAGCGCCAGCTTTTCCGGACGTTTGACAAATTGTTTTCAATTCAGCTTGACGAGGCAAGAGATAGCAGTAAAGTTGCTCATTTCATTGCGTATGTTATATTTTGTGATGGTATGTCAGCAGTAGAAGAAATACCTTTTTTCTAAACCAACAAAACTCAAAGCAACAGCACTAGCATTATTTGATATTTAAAAAAAAATTTTAAATTAGGCAAACAAAGAGCGGAAAAATTGTGTTGGAACATGCACCGTTGGTGCTCTTTCAAAGTCTGGAAGATTCCAAAGAAGCACTTGTGAAACAAAAATCTCCACTGTGCATCTGGACACATGATCCACACAGAAGCTCATGCTTCCAAAGAAATTATTGACCAAAAAATGGTCTGAATAATGTGCCAACGACAGTTGTGACCGTAGCAAACGTAGTAAATTATATGAAAATGAGACCTCCAAAATCAAGAATCTTCTCTGTCTTTTGTAAAGACATGGATGCAGTATTTTTTGCTTTAAAAAACACTACATACCGGAAATCGAACTTGCCTCCATTCTGCAAATTGACAATTACCGGATTTGCATATTTCCGGCGCTAACGTATGCGCAGATGTGCAATTTTGCAATCAATTGTACTTGATTGAAATAAATAATTAATTGCAGAACAGGCCATTAGTTGCATCATTAACTTAGTGAGCATATTTTTCTCATTATCCTTTAGTTTTGATCACCAGTGTAATTTGAATAGTTAGTTTTAATTCTGTACAATGTGCAGAACAAAAACAAAAATAATAATTTTAACTTCTATAATCTTAAAATATCATCAAAATGCAGGTGAAGAAGCTGAAACATAAAAAAGCAGGTGAAATAACTGTTTTTAAAAACCTTTGTTATAAAACATAAAGGTCATCACATGTATAATTTTTAGAGACACTTTCCATGTAGGATTCCCTTAGTTCACTAACCAGTTACTTTAATTTTGGTATATGTTCTGAATTCTCTTAATCCCCCTCGCATTTGCTTTCTAGGATGCAAATTAAGTAGATAAAAGATAGTATTTAAACGGGTGAAACGAGAAGGTTAGACAGAGCTTGGTTTCGTTAGTGTAGCACATGTTTGCTATTTTGTCCTCCAGTTGTTAATCTTAGTAGCGGCTACGCATTCTGGCAGTTTATTAGGCCATCACCGGTTTAATTGCTGAGTGAGTCTGTTAGGTTAAATTAAATTGTAAAGTCTAACTACTACTTACCTTCCGAATTTATCTTTAAATTTAGTTAAGTTCTCACCTCAAGTAGTCGGTGTTTTCTGTTCAAGAGTTGTGATAAATAAAAAGGGTTTTTTAACATCCTTTCCTTGTTGTGTTACCTTCCACGCCTATGCCTGAAGTCGCCAGACTTAAGTTTTGTGATCTAGACATTTCGTATGATAGCCAAAACAGCAAATCCTATATTCATATTGAAATGTTTTGATACTGGCACATTCGGACCGCATCCAAACGTTGAAAATATACATATAGTTTACATTTATGGTATTATGACTTAAGAAATAAACGAATATGAATGCAACGGATGATCGGATTCTAAAAATAAATACATATCTTACAATACATACAATTTGCATAGCATGAAAACATTGTACATTTTATATTTATTTTTATAAATTTTTTTGCTTGCATTTTCATGAACATCCGTCTGCAGTAATGTAATTAATTGTGTTATTTACTTCTGATGTTATTTGTTACGAGTTCCCTGCTTTATTTTATTTAAAAAGTGCGGATTGGTTTATTCAGTATAATGTGTATTATTATTATTATTTCCTGCATTATAACTATAGTTGTATGTGTTTTATTTGTTTATTATTTTGTAGTATAATTAATTCTTATCTGCATTATCCTTGGAATTTTCAAAATAAACCTAACATGTAAAGGTATGTCAGCTGTTTACATCTATTGATTTTTAATACTAAATTATGTCGTGAATTTGAAGGTTTTTGACAGTTTTCCTTTTAATCTCACACGAAATTTAGAAATATCTTGGAATGTTTGTTGGATTAGGGCTACCGAGGGTAGAAGGAATTGAAACGAATAAACCAGAATATTTTACTAATATAACTTTCTCATATTCTGAAAAAGTGTAAAAGAACAACTACAGCGGCAGGTTTAGTGAATATTTGGAATGCAGAGTAACGTTGCTTTTTTTTCCCGCCAAGCAGTTTTGACTCACTTAAACAAACTGGGAAATTATTCAAAATTTTCGACTACCGGTATGGCAAATTTTTGACAGCAGGTGATGCTGTGTCTTGAATCAATCAAACTGAAGTTTGTAAATATAACATTACGTGTCGAAGAGTGTATCAGAAACGTAATTTCTTGTAAGCGCAGTAAGAAAGAAAAGAATAAAGACTGAATAAGAAAGAAATCCCAATTACTAACCAGATTACCTGAAATTACTTTTTAAAAATATATAACAACCATGTGTTTAAAACAGACCGTAAAATTAATTTAAAATGAACCAAAATATAATTTTGCAAAAGAAAATTAATAGCGTATAACCAAAACTGTTCAGAAATGTCCAGGAAACTATTAATTTTAAATAAATACGAATAATTTTTTATGCATTTCGTTGTGAGTAAAGAACAAAATAAAGAAGAATTTCATTTCCCTTGGCACGAATATTAACCTTATCCCTGATACAACAGATAAAATCTGACGTTAACAACATACTATATATGAATCCGAACTTATAAACTTGCTTTCAGCCTACCAGCATGAAGAGAAAAGCAGTAAATAATGCAAACGATGAAAAATTATCTCATAAAACATTACGGCAGAAATTATCAGAAGCCTTTGATTTAAAATACCATGAGCATTTCTGCGTTTTATAGTCTTGGACCTTCCGAATTAAGATTTTTTTAACAGCAAAATTCTGCGCAAACGTTTTATTTGCGCGGATCTTTAATTCAGCATGAATTGCGAGCAGGAATTTAGAATGAGTAGTGAGAAGTTGTTCCAGGTAGATACTCGATTCATAAAGATATGAGAGATTGTTTTGAGAAATACGAAAGAAATACCTAGCAGCCTATAAAATTTACAGGACAACAAACAGGAAATTGCTTAAAAGCGCTTTAAAATTGCTGCTAAATACAAATCGATGGAGGAGCATGTATTCAATAGAACCCTTCACGAAGACAAAAGGGCTTTTTCTAACTTTAAACACATTATACACTGTTAGATTAATCCAGAAGAATCGGAGTGTTACACACACATATACATAGATAGATAGATACATAGCTAAAAACCGAATATAATTTGTGTGGAATGCGCCTAATGTAATACAATAACTTAGGCGCATACCACATTAATATACAAGAAATCCAGTGTGATATAACGATACAATTTAAAATATTGTATTGTGATGCAAATCGTGGTGAAGATTTATGATGGAATTTACTGTGTACATGGTAGTTAAGTAGGCGGTTTTGTTACTATACAACATGCTAGCTTTCGTGGGCTATTAGTAGATCATTGAATTATTTCTGCAGTTAGTTTTTTTTTGCTATTATAAATTGCAATTTAGGAATATGCTGCCACATATTCCTTGTTTTTTTCAAATGGTATTTTTCTTTTGCGGACAGTTGAAGATATAATGATCGGCATGATTAATGTTTTCACATAAATACTGATCAATGTCTTTAATTCGAAAGTGATTTAACAACTGTTTAAAAGGGATGTGTCCTATCGAAATAGTACGTTAATATGGATGCAGTGCTGATGGTGATATTAGCGTGGTTGCAGTTCTTCTTTTAGAAAAAAGTCCAGATATTTCTCTTCCGGTATTAGACGACGTCATCTTTCTTGCATTGAGCAAGAAAATGTTGGTGAATCACTAATTTTATCTGTGTGGTGGGAAGCAAGATTAGTCGAACCAAGTCTGCTTGCATTCATAGCTGTTTGTCTGACAAGCTAATCTGTTAGCTTATCGCCATGTAAGCCTGGAAGCCAATAGAATACAGGTCTTTCAGTTATCCAATGTGCAAAATGAATCCTGGGGATTTATCTTCCTAGAAGACTTCTACTTTGCGCTCCTGAATTTGCGGCTACACTGGGAAATGAATAATTGTTTGTTGTAGTAGTTACAATTGGGTCTTGTTTGTACACTAGAGAACATCCAATCTTCGCCAATTGTTTTTACATTTATAGTCCCCGCTGCACTCTGGTCCAATTATGATGAAAGCACTATACAGCTGTGTCCCAATTTTGATGACAGGCACACTAAAAGATGATCAGAGGGTCTTCCTATCACGAAACCTCTCGAAAGGATTGCCAGCTCAGCAGCATTTTAAGTGCTTCATGCCGCACCAACACTATACACATATAAAATCCAAGCCTTTTGCGTGATTCGAGCCCTCACCAAACGGTATGGCAGTCAGCTATACTAACAACTATACCGATCAGGTTTGCGCTCTTCTGTGTGCAGAAGAAGTTGCACGCAGTGTTACATTTTCAGCTTAAAATGTAAAGTTACTAGGACGTTTTGTACATCCAAGTGTTTCTAAAGAGTTAATATGATAATGAGAGAAGCCATGGGCAGTACAGTTATTATATTTAGAGACATCAGTGCTATAGTAGCTGCTATGTGAACAATTTTGCTATCTATTCAAATTTCGATTTGCATATTTCAGTTTACATTTTATCAATTCTATTTACATATTTTCAATTGCAATATACAGAAGATGCGCAGTTGTTAAGGCTTCATATATCCTGAGCACTAGTTCTTTGAATCGTTTGGCTTTTACTGAAGAGAATAAATGTTTTTTTAATTTACTTATGTGTTTTTATTTATATATTTTTATTTGTTTACTTGAATAAAATAATAAATACTAACTTGAATAAATAATTTTATTTGTTTACTTGAATAAATAATAAATATCGATTGTGCGTACTTTTAGAATCTTTCAAGTTAATGTAATTTTCCGCGAATGAAGCTCTATTTTTTGTTTTATTTAAAAATGGCAAAGGAAGAATAAGATTAAAGTTTTAATAAATGAAAATTAACTTCATGATTTTGTTTTAATTCAAATAAACATACTTCTTTTGTTTAAGCATACTACTACTACTGATCATGCTGAGTATTATTAATAACAATAATAATCTCACTGCGTAATTTGCGTAAAAAACTGCATTTTATTTTACAAAAATAAAAAAAAATCTATCGAAATGCATAAACTTTTCGTAAAAATAAAATGCGAAAAAGAAGACGCATAGCGGCCTTGCATGCACTGCAGTAAATGTGCTTTTGATCTACAAAAATAAACATAATATATCTATTCAACTACATTTTTAAATAATGAGTCTGCAGTTCCAGGTACTGCTTATACGAGTATATGGTTTTCTGTAGCAACAGAATTTTTCGTTCTGTAAGATACAATAGTTATTCGTACACACGACGAAAAAATATTCAACAATTTAGAAAACATTCTCCTATATACTTATAGCTTAAATCAAATTTATAATTTCAAGTGCAACAATAATACATTTGTAACTTATTATTACAAGCAACAAAATTCCATTGCCACATTTAATGTAAGAGTTTCGCAAGCCATTGTGAAATTCTTGTATTAAACTGTTGCATAATACTTTTTTCTGTTCTAATCAGTTACATTGACAAAAGAACCACAAAATAAGCAACTGCTTTTTGAAAGGAATATAGACCTTTCCTTAGGCTGGGCAACTGTTATCGCACCTCGTGTGCTGAGGTAATACAAACGGATTTCTCAAGATACCGGAGCCACTCTCGAGGCACACACTTCGATCTACGTGAGTTGAATTGCCGATTATAATTATGTTACGTTCACTGTATTTGATCAGTTGCTCAAATGAGTTGTTCAACTAAATTCCAGTTACATTCGATGGAACTGATACCTAGGAAACGAGAAGATTAATGCTTTCGAAATTTTAAAATAGAGAACAGAGTTTAGGTTCATATTAATCCGTGCGGAAATCTGCGATGATTAATCTGCGGATCTGTTCTATGCGATATCTGTGCGAGTAATTATTTATATACAGATTTGCAATTCAGAGAGTTACGAGATTCTATATATAAAAATATATGGTAAAATGATATGTAAGTAAGAATATGGTAGATTATTGCTCCAAATTTTGTGGCTTCTAATATATTTCTATTTTATGATGTCTGCATTAATTAAATATACTTATACATTCTAAATCATTAGCACAATTGCATACTTTTGTTTCCAGTGCAAAACTTATTTACAATTATTGATAAAACTGATACAATTTCTAAACATATTTAAAATAATATACGATTAATAAAAATATGTTTTTTATTTAACATTCATAACATGATCAAATTATAACTTTCGTTCATTTGAAATTCTCACACTGCCTAAAATCGTTGTTGTAAATGCTTATATTTTGCTTCTCGCGAGATAAATAAATTTGTTTTATTTTGATTTTACTTATATATTATATTTTCCGTTTCATATGCAGCTCTTCAAAAGCAACTTAAATAATATATTAAAAAATTTAGTTTTTATACTAGGATTTGCTTCTTTTGCAAAATTTAGGTATTTTATGTTCAAAGTGCCAAGCTTTGCCGTTAAGCCTTACTTTTATTTTTTTATAAGGGCTTGTGTTCTTTAGAATTTGCATATACTTACGCATAGCGAAACTGAAAAAAGAAAAAAAAAATGTCTGTTTTGAAATAAATTTATCTAACCTCATATGCAGTACAAAGCAACTAAAGCATTTTAACAAACGTCTAACAATGTATACATGCCTTTATTAAATAATGTAAAAATGTAATGTAAGATGAGAATTTTACTTTTTAACTTAATTAAGAGTTATGCGAAACATTAACTTCTTTTTGCAGCTAAATTATGCAAAACTTCATGTTTTTTTAAAACGTTTTTAACTCAGAAAACCAAGATCTTAATGAGTCAAAAGAAAATACTTGGTGTTTCTCTTTTAGCTAATGCTTATTAAAAAATCTGATGTGGACATCACATGACTTCCTTGTATGGTCTTTTAAATTATACCCTTTTTTGCTGCATTTCATTTAATCTTATTTCCTCAAATTTCATTAGAAGTATATTTCTCATTCAATTAATTCAGTTCTTACTTCTCGGCGAAAGTAAAAATACATAAAAACTCAAAGTATCTTCGTTAAAAATTGTAAAATACAGAAAAACATAAAACAACAAATACATTTAAAAGAGTCAAAAAAGCACTTTTCACAATTAATGTAGAGTCTTCTATGCAAAAGCAAGGAATTCGGGTAGCGGTCAAGAAAGCAGGTTTTTCGGTACACGAAAGTGAAAGTTCACTTTTTAGTCTCAGCCGGCAAAAAGACAATGCAGGTGCAGAAACTTACTGAATTCAAAATTCAACTGAGTTCGAAAGGTAAACAAATGGCGGTTCTTTAGGCTTAACTCGTCACTTAAAATTTTAAATTGTTGATGGTTCTACTACTATCGCGTGTAGATCAACTAAAGACATAAAAACCTTAACCGGCACATAAAAACTACATACTTCAATCACTTTTAAAGCAAAAAATGCACAATTTACCAACATGTAAGCATACAAGAACTAAGCTCACTGAGACAGGTAACAGAGTGGGAATATATGTATGTGCAGCCGATTGCAAAGAAAACGGGAGGTGTATAACTACATGTTACAGTAGTGTCATATATACAGATTTTCAACGTTCTACGACTACTCTTTCTTGAATTATGGGAGATACATGCATAGGTATGTAAGACGTCAAGAAGTAAAATCTCTTCTGATTCCATTTTAAATCCATTTTGCAATCTTTTTTTTTTGACAAAATACAGTTCTTTATTCGGTCAATCCGCAAGTACAGATGCGACGCAAAGCGATTACAATACTTCCTTTACTTCATACAGGTAATTAGATTAGGTAATTAGATCTTCACTGTGAATATACGAAACTAACAATCTCCAGCTGCTAATGTTAATTTGATTTTCGTATAAATCGCTTTTTAATTTTTTCATCTATTTGAAAATAAGGAAATGTCTGTGCAGTTTTTTACTGCAAAATTTTCATTGCGAATCAGAAACGTTAGTATATTATTCAAAATACTAAGAGACTAAAAATCGTAGGAAAACTTCTTCATATGAACGATTCACATTCATTGCTCTTGTATAACAGAAATATTATGAAAAGGTATTATGTACTAATACAAGATCCGTACAAAAGTACAAAAGTACTACGTACTAATACAAGATCTGTACAAAAGTATTATGTACATATCTTGTATTAGTACATAATACCTTTTCATAATACTTCTGTACAAGATCTGTCGCAAAAGTTACGATTAAGAGTCAAAAATGATTTTTTACATACATACAACTACAGTTTATCATCTTTAAAGTAGACATTTGTGAATGAATCCAGTAATCTAGATGTCACTTTACACAGCATTACTAGAAATCGCAGCTTATAAATCTGACCTTATTCCTCGTTGGAGCTGTTTGGGTGCCTTCAACTGTCTCAAATTAATGTCATTTTGGCTATGTTTTGAGATTGAAAAATGAAAGCTATTGCACGGAGCCAAATTAGAGAAATCATGGCTGTGTGTACAGAGAACCGTTACTAAATTATTTCTGAGGTCAGAATTCCCTCACAGTCAGTGACAGACATGTGATTGCCATGTACCTTGATGGTGGAATAATGTGCTTGAAATTTAGCGACAGCCGCGCACAGTCCTTGTTCTAAATGCTAGATTACTGCTAGACACCTGTACCCGTACAAATCCCATTGTTTTTAGTACTTGAAGTTGTTTGAGCTGCTCGTTTTTTTCTTTCACACACGAACATCTTGCGTTCCTTGAAGACAAAGCACCATCTTTACATGTTGTTCTCAACTAATGTGATGCTTCGAAACGAGATTTTTCAAATTTCATGCGTAATGTTTTCGCAAAACATTGTTCGAGTTTTCTACGCTTTTTTCTAATATTTATATATTTTCTAATATTAATGTTAAATTCTATATTTCGCTAATGTACAGCTTGTTAGGAAAATTTGAACTTAATTGTAGAAGGTTACGTTTATAAACTGACTACTATGTACATGAATTTCTTGTAGCTGCTTTGACCTATAATTTCCTTTCCTGGCAGATTTACGTTGTGAAAAAATTATTTCTAATTACTTCTAGGGCAAGCTGCGTATATTTCCAGAATATTAATCTTATCGTCAGATTTCATTATTCATTTATAGCCACTCCATCGGAATGGTTTTAACTAACAGTTAACTTTAGCGGCAATAATAGTATTAATTACTTGTAAACATTTTGAAGAATGTTTGTGGTCACCGCATCTAGAATATTTCATTTTAAAGTAATGAAAATAATAATTACTAGCACAAACTATGAAAAACGCATTTGGCATAATATCTTCTTCCGTTTATGAGCTTCATTTTACAAAATGTTTCAAAATGCATCATTTGGAAATACACATATTAATATACTGTGCTGAAAATTCTTATTAAAATTTCAAAATAACGATACCAAAATAGATTTTTAATTGTTTCTCAGATTCAAACATCAATTTCAGAAAGAAATTTAGGAAATGTCTCTGCAGACTAATTACTGAATGCTTGAAAGTTATTGAGATTACAGCCAAGTACACTAGGGACATCTACCTAAAGGGAGGAATGCCTTCATGGGGGATGTTCTAAGGGAAACTGGGTCGTGTACACGTTATGCATGGGGAAGTTCATGAAAACACCCACGCAGCCAACCCGTTCACGAGCAATCGAACTCAGCTCGGGAAGTGTTCAGGGACTTTACCGCTCGGACGTTGATAGTCCGAATGCTTGAAGGAAGAGAGTGGTTACTATAAGTATGCTTACAGAAATCTTTTTTTAAGGCACGAGTAAACTATTTCATAAGTTTTCATAGTACATTTATATTTACATTTGTCAAAAGTAAACATACAAGGGAATTAGGTTTTCATACTATTTTCAAAATACCAGTTTCGCTGACTTAATCTGCGTTTATAAATCTGGTAGCGTATTTTTTGTCTTTGAAGAAAAAGGATTTGTTTCAAACTTAGTAGAAAGGCAAGCAGATCTTTTGTGCATAATTAATGGCAAATAAAGATTGATTTTGAACGTTTAATATTGTATAAATAATGTCTTAGTTGTCTTAGTCTTAATGTTAATTAGTTGATGAATACAGTAAAATAATTTCTTTATAAAGCTTCATTTCAGAGTTCTCAAGCTATAGTTGTTGATTAGAAAATCTCTGTTATTTGCGTTAATATTGATTACTATATTAGCATGAAAAGATTACAAATGTAACAGATAAATAAATACTTTCATCTGTGAGAAACATTTCTTATGAAATCATGAACTATCTAGTAAAATTCCTACCAGCAGTAAATTAGTTTAAATGTTACATAAACTGCTTTAAGAGAAAATTTTATTGCGAAAGGAAAAAGCATAAACAAAGCTACAACTATCCAACAAGCAGGAGAAAACTACAAATAAACAAATGACATTTTTATGCAATGTGCTTTCAAACTGTTCAAATTCTTTGAAATAAACAAATCTGCGTATACTCAATTAACAAACTGAATGATCATACGATTCCATGAGCAACGGATGAAAGAAATCTATTCTTCTTATACGAGGAATTTAAACAGCTAAGGCATGCTTCCTGGTAAAGAAAAGGGAATTAACTAGGATTAAATTTCCCCAAAACCTTCTCTGAAACAAAGTGGTTTCGAAGAAATGCACTGTAATTTAGAGAGAAATTTTTAATGAGCAGGCCGGCTTCATTTCTGTAAACATTTATTGCATAACTGTTTTGCTTTGTTCGGAAATGTGTCAAAAAGATTGCGTAAATGCTAAATAAAACGCAACTGGCGATTATGATGGATTCACAGTTTTGAATTCCCTAGTAATAAATTATTACTTTAGCGACAGAATTTATTTCCATTATACCTTTGAAATACTTTGGTTTGTGTAATATCGTTGCCCTAAATTTTACTTTTGAATAATTTAGGTATCCTGTAAACATAACCCTTCTCTTCTATTGCAACTTGTAACTATGGTAACCTTGCAGACACAGATAATGTTAACATACATGAGGTCGTCTCTAGCTAATTTTAGCATTACAAAAGTGTTATCTGTATTAGAATGGTGTATTTGATTTTAAAGAAAATACCTTTTATTATAAGATGTGTTGCTCCGTGAGATTATGAATTTCAAAAGATCAGGTATTCAATTGCTGAAATATACTTTGTATATGTTTAAAGTAGCACTATATCTCAAAATGTTTACTTTGTAATATTTATATTTTATACATAAAATGAAAACTTGCATTCGTTACAATGTTTGATACATTATACGTACTTTTATAGTTTGCCATACTAATATATGCGAAACTGAAATCAGTAGCGATTGTTTATGAAATTTGCACTTTCTTTATGACGTTCCAGATCATTTGCAGAATTTTTCATTACATGGAAAAGAAGAAATGCAAATCTCTTGGTTTTAAACACGAGTTACATTGCTGTTTTTGTAGTTTAATCTACTTAGGCTGCTTTTACCAATCTCACTCATCTGATAAAGATCAGCACAAGCCTACGACATTCATCGGGGAAAGGAGTCATATCTGCCTACCGTTGGCAAGAACCTAGAGAACCATTGGGTACACACAGAACTTAGCTCAGTTCCGCCCCCGATTTTGAGAGAGAGAACACGCACAGGGACGAGTTCGAGAGTCTTATATCACTCTTTCTCTGCCACCAACCCCTGGAGAGGACTTTCGGCTCGCCACAAATTTAGAGTGCCCTCATGCCACATAGACACGATACATTTACAAACATGCATGCCTTCTCCTGGATTCGAGCCTGGGGCCTTCGTTACTGCAGTCAGTCTCTAACAACTATCCCGATTGGGAGACACTTAACTTACAATTAAACCTTTATGAACTCTTTTTAAACAGATGGGTAAAGAAATTACGTTATTCAGGAATATTCTGAACTAATGCTTTATTTATAATTACAAACTTATTCTAAAACAGTAGTTCCCACCAGGGTCGGTACTGATCTCTAGAGAAATGAAGAAATTTTAAAGGGAGTGAATGGTGATTAATGAGGCGATATCCGAATATGCAATGACGGTTAGTTCAATCAACGGCATAATCAAGATTCCGTTGATTATACTGTCTAATCATTAGCTTATTTTGATGACGTGAAAAATTTGCATAGACCTCGCTAACTCGAACCCTGAACCTCTCTATGGAAAGAGGTAGCAAATACCTTATGACGCAAACTTTATCGTCGTGATAAAATTTCTCATTAACGCTGACCACACTATGCTGACACAATTAATAAAATTAAAAGATAAAACACATACGTTAATATATTTACTCTTCAGCGCCCCCTTCCCCCCGGAAAAAGCACTGTAAGGAAAAGACAGAAATATCATAAAGCTAGAACAATTAGCTTCGGTTTTTGTTCTAAAATTGACTGTTTATTTCGGCATTGAATCAAAATGCGATTTCGATAAAAACTTCAAAAAATGCTATTGTCCGTTATTAAAAGAGGAGTCTATGTTTCTCGAAAGCTAATGTTACATGCAAGCCACTTGTTAAATTTACATTTACAAGAGCATCATATCAGAAAATTTTAATTTTCGCTTCCACTTAAATGTGCCTACATTGCTCATATAAATCTGATCTGCGATATATTTGACCTTGATATTAAGATGCAAAAAGAGTTCAATTATTAGATTATAATTATAAGAGAATGTTCAAGCGCTAGTCTTTCCTAAAACAATTGGAACGCTGAGTATGTTATTCCCTTTTCTTATACTAGTGAGAAAAGGAAAAAAAGTCAATAATTTTGGTTTAAATCAAGTCAGTAATTTACCACGAAAAAGATCGAAAGCATCCATTTACATAGAGAACAGCCATTAAATTAATTAAAATCGAACTTTTGTGCAATTAGCATCTATGAATCTGTTTCTGAAAACTCTATATTCGTAAATTTAAAAATAATAATAACATAAAGAATGGCAAAATATAAATCCCGTAAACCATTTTATTCAAATATGTGTTCATATTCTTAGTCTAACTGTTTTCATAAGCTATACATGTGAAATTATTTGTTATGATTATGGTGTATGTTATAAAATATTACTGTAGAATTATATTATTAGGAAAAATGTAAGGGGGTCGATGCAGAAAACCATTCTTTTAAAAAAGAATCGATGACAGAAAATAGTTGTAAATTCCTGATACAAAAGGAGTATTTTAAGCTCACGTCGAATGCCTTCCTAGCGACTGTCAATTAAATCTAAGCAAATCAACAGAATAGACCAGTCCTTAAAAGTCAGACTTTTCTATCTAATGATTGCAAAATTTTGTGCAACCGGTTAAAATTCATGGTATACAAACTGATATTATTGCGCTGCTAAAATCAACCCGACTAAAGCAAAGCATGTCTTCTTCTCCGCAGACAGGGCCATTTTGTCAACGAAATCATGCAGTATAGGTCCACCGCCTTTATCACACATATATACTGGCGAAAAGCTATACTTAACTAGTATATGCATAAGTAGTACTCCTTTAAATTTCATCGCAATATCTTGTTTTTAATAAATTACTTTGTCCTTAGAACTTTTTGTAATAACTGCGACTCTTTCCACGTATGAGTTGTTAATCGTCTGCATTAGCTAATCAGTTAAATTTATTCAGTTGGCTTCTTGAAACATTTATTATATGCGCACTTATCTCTTATTTTAGTTAAGTTATTAAATTGCTGTTTAAATAAAAAAATATATATATTTCTTTCAACAAGATAACAAATTTTTATTTGCCAGGAATTTTTTTCTGCATTCTTAAAGAAATAAAACAAATTTTCTGTAAATGACATGAAAGTAGATATCACGAATTCAGGAATTAAAATTATGTTTAATTAGTAAGTAAGTAAAATTATCTTAAATTATTCAGTAATTAAATTATGTTTCTCGTCTATTTATTAATGATACATTTGTAATACTGAAGCTAACTATTGTTATTTTCTTATGGCTTTATTCGGAAATTAATCCATTTAAATCAAGTCACTCTCCAAACACAAAACATTAAATTCAAAACTACACCACCAAAATATTAAAAACCTCAAGCTAAATGTGTGTTTGTTTGGCTGGAATATTAGAATTCGTTATCGCATTATTTTTCTTTGCTAAGTTTAACATTAAGAGTTACACTGAATTGTAAATATAACGCTAGACAAAATGTAAATAAAATTTATATTCATCAGACTATTACGCTGTGTCTGTTAAAACCTTAAACTTTGTATTAATGCTTGTCTTCTATTAAATATCACAGATATTATAAAAACCTTTTCTAGGGCTCCTTTTCTTTCTTGAGACAACATTTCAATGGTAGCATAGATCATTTGACTAATTTTATTTACCGATTTTTCTTAAAAACACAGAAATCAAAGATTTGTTTTTCTTCTTACCGTAAAAATTTCGCAGGCTATTAATTTTAGGCTAAAATGCGGTTTCAAGCTCTCTTTTTGGAAAGCAGTCATATTAACCAACATTTTACTTTTATTAAGCATGAAAATTCATTCCTGACACTATAAAATGCTTTTTTTTATCTTGTGAGCAAACGAGTATTTCAAATTATAGTTTTGAAACTTGCAATGTCATTTTTATATGCGGTGTCTAGACAGATTTGCAAACTATTCTCTTTAGGATAAAAACATAAGATTATATTTCAACAACTATATTAAGAGCTTACGACATCAAAACTGTCTTAAAGCAATTGAATAGGGAATAAATGCTTTTAGTAGAGAAAAGAAATTCTGCTTATCTATGCAGAAAAGCTGGATAATGCGCTATAAAAGAAAACATATTTCAATGCATTAAATTAAAGAAATGGGTTTGATTTTTCAATTATACTCCCTCCGTATCGAAATGTGAGCCCAAATAAGAAATCTGCATCAGATTAAGGAGAAATATGAGAGAGAAGAATGGTTTTGAGTAGATTATTAAACATAATTTTGATGTTCTATGTCGATTTATTTTCATTCTTTTATATACAACTATGGGGAAGAACAGCAAATGAAGGTCTGAGAAGGAGAAATGCGATATTACAAGAACTATTGAGAAATTTTAAAAATGAAAGATCTATGCATGATATTGTAGCGCCCCATCGGTCATAAATATGATGTATTGGCACAGCTGTTTCTAGGATGTCGCAATGAGCCAAAAGCTGGTATAACAGATTTGAAAAACCAAACTTTTGAAACAGCTCACCGACCGGCAGAGGGAATCCACTGTTCGACTGATCGTATGTAGCGGCTGGTTAAAACAACAAACTTTTGCTCTGACCCTTACTTGGCAATCTATAATCGCCGAAGTGAACACATGCACTAGCTGTTCGTTGGATTAGTGCCAAATTGACAATGAAAGAGTTTGAAAACCTTCACAAGACAATTCAGTTGCTTAGAAAAGTAATGTGGGGAAGACGATATGAAACGTACGCAGTGCTACGAGTTGTTTAAGAATTTCTAACACGGAATAATATTGCTCGATGACGACCCCAAGCCCGACGACAATCTGTATCAACGGATGATGACCTTGTCAGAAGAGTTCGCGTTGTGATTCATGGAAATCATCACTTACCTGTTCGAGAAGTTGCTGACGAGGTAGGCATCAACTTAGGATCCAGCCATCAAATTTTAGTGACAAACTTGAGATGCGTCATGTCAGTGCAAAATTCGTCCCGCGTATGCCGACTGACGATTGGAAAGAGACCCGTTTTGAGATCAGCCGAGAACTGCTTGCCACTGCCAATGACAATTAAAACTTAATAAAAAGGATCTTACCAGGGGTAGAGACGTGGTGTTATGGTTATGATAGTTAAATGAAGTTGCAGTTTTTGCAGAGACAAATGTAGGCAAAAAGTCTCCTCGTTTAAAAAAAGCCCGAATTAGTAGATCGAGGTAATGTTGATTGTGTTTTTTTACTGCAAAGGCATGGTCCATTAGAAATTTATATTACGTGGTCAGAAGTAAACAAGAAAGTATACAAGGGAATTCTAGCGTTTGAGGAATGCTGTACGCAAGATGAAGCCTGATTTGTTGAAAACACTAACCTGAATGTTGCATCACAGCAATGCGCCGGCTAACTCGTCGTTCTTTGTCCGCAACTACATAGCAAAACAGTACACTGCAGTTGTACTAAATCCACCGTATTCTCCGGACCTAGCCATAGGAGACTTTTCCTATTTCCCAAACTGAATAGGACGTCGTCTCGAAACCATAGAGTAGATTCAGGACAATGCGATATGAGACCTGCCCGTCACTCCAGAAAGTGAGTTCCGAGAGACTTCACGAAATGGAAGAAACCCTGGGAACAGTGTGTTGTCAGTAGAGAGAACTACTTTGAGGGAAACATGGCTTAAAGTGATGTACAGTAAGCAATAAAAATGTTATAGGAAAAGTTCTATTTCTTTTTAAACAAACCTCATATATGAAATAAAAGTTGAATACTTATTATTCTCGTATAGTTGTATTTTATTTAATATATTATGCTTACGCCCTCAAACTAGTGACAGAGCAGAAAAAAGATTGTTATTTAAAATTGAGTAATCTTTTTAAAGTAAATACCACGTCCACTTGCCTAATTTTTCCCCTACGTTTCCCCTACGACAACGTTCCAATTTTTTTTTCTTAATTTTGGAGCAATTTTCCGAAATCATCAAAGCGCTCAAAAAGCGAAATTTCCTAAATTTCAAAATGGGTTTGCTCGTGTAGTAATTGTTCTCGGTTTAATAACTGGACTTATGGATTTTGCGTGCACGCGCTCTGAATTTTGGAGCAATATTAGTAAAGAGCTTCAAGAAAACGAAGCTATTTAACGCTCTTGATAATCTTGAAGGTCACTGCAGAAGATTGAAAGCAGAATGAACGGCGACGAAAACGATGATAACGGTGACGATGCCAACGACTTGCAAGCCGGCGGCACAGATAGCAGTTCCAACAGCATTAAATTATTTATCGCTATTATTTATCGTTTAGAGTGTAGCAATAACAATAAGAGTGGCACTAACAGCTGGACGAAAAGTTTCAAGATACGGGAAAGAAGAAATCAACATATATTATTAGATACTGTAATATTAATTTTAGTACGTATTCTTATTACAATGCTGGTTTCTTTTAAAAAACGTTATTGTGATAGTTACTGTAGTTTACACAGGGAGACTTTTTTTTTTTTGTATTTTTAATGTGAGCGCGTTGTTTGTAAATTAAATTATCCCATATTTTTTCGCTCTCGATTAGTAGGAAAAAAGTATCTGAAAGATGTCAGATTTCAACGGTCGCCCAAAAGGGTTTGCTAAGTGTTTTACTCTGTCGCTGAGCTCGCAGTTTACCAGTTCTGCTCACTCCTAACCGATTTTTTTTGTCATTTTAGCTTCATTATTAAGCATTATTTTCTTCACACTTACGCCACATAAAATTTGATTCAACAGCACACAAAATCTTAAAAAAAAAAAAATATATATCTTTAGAATTACTGATAACCAATTTCCGAAGCTGAACATGATTTTACGCAAACTAAAATGAGATAAAAATACTATTTTCCTTAAAATCTTGCCGTTTCTCACTTTGAAATCGTTGAGTTTGTTAATGAAAAATTCGTTAAAGTTTCATAAAAATATGAAGTAGATAATAAAGCAAATTTTCAAAATTCGGGCTTTCAGGTGCCCATGTTTGGGTGGAAGACAATTTTATTCAAAACTGGATGGCTATTGGTACCGTTGGTTTTCCAAAATGTGTGCATACATTCGAGCAGATTCTTCATTATTTAATTTCTCTAAATATAACATAGGGCGTTAACATTTGGTGGCAACAATTTGAAAAATGGCATTTTATAGTGATTCAACGCAAAATGCCGTTTGGAAACTATTATCCCATTCGGGACTAACGTCGCTTTTGGTGGCAACAGTGTACTATTATTGGTCATATTTGGAGGCAACAATTTGAAACGTGATACAACGCATTTAATGTTTCTATGCAAAATGCAGTTTCGAGGCTAATATCCCATCCGGTATTTATGCATAGTTATTATTACGGATTAAAAATTAGCCATTTGGGCACAGAAATTAAATATAATGCTATAAAGGTCGGCATTAAAGAATTTATACTTAAAAATTCTTATAATAATGGCTTAATATAAAAAGAAAATATAATAAATCAAATAATGTTGCATTTTGATGCATTAATCGATAAAAATAACACATTGTTACGAATTTTGTACATATACGGATAATTTTAGTGAAATGTGTAAATGTATTTGAAAATTGTTACATTTTTCGGTATAAGGTAACATGAAAATCTAGCCGGAAAACTAAGAATACGGGGCAAGTTTATCTAACATTGAGTAAATGGGTGTCTCGCTAAATTGGAGGGATATCGCCAAGTTGGCAACTAATTTTTGTCTCCAAAATTGAAGAGAAATCTTCAAACGTCGCCAAACTTTACGACCATTTCGGGACATTTAGTCCGGTACCTGTATCACGGTATTAAGTATTATTGTAACTGAATAACTGTAACTGTATTCGGCTCTCATAAGCTTTCCAGTAATTTCGAGAAGCATAAAGTACTAGAAATATCTCGGCGGTCACGTGAAAACTGAGGCATCTCGGCGGCTGGATGACTGCCGGTATGTAAAACCGAAGACAGCCTCTGCTTTCAGTAGTTGTCGTGAATTGTTAGTTCAGAGCGTATGAATGCATTGCCTTTTAGATGTGCTTTGCATTTAAATGTGCTTTGCATTGATTTTAACGTTTCTAGTGCTTTGAAGTGTAACAACTGTTTGCACTCTGTGATGCTGTGAGCACCTGTACTAGCATTTCTGTGGAGTTCCAGATCTCTGAAGTGTTTCTTCTGATAAAATAAATTTTATCATCAGACCTGCCTGCGTTCAATCCATTGGGAAGTCGTATGCGCGCAACATTTAACAATGCACAAGAGTATTTAACATGAAAAAAATTATCAAATGTCATTTTTCTGCAATATATAATTTAATTTTAAACCAAGCTAAAAGAAAATGCATTAATAATTGATTTTTGTTAAGGGGTCGAAAATTAAATGTACAGCGGGTGAACTTTCTAAGGGAAACTGACTCCTTTCCTTTGTATTTTTATTCAAAATAATACAGAAAAATTAAGACCGTTACAGACGCCTAAAATCATTTCAGTAATATTATTTTGTATAAAATTAACGATTAAATGCTTCCAGAGAATTCATATAACACTAGCACCATCTCAAAACCCCGAAAATGAAAAATCGTCTTGTTAAAGATGCAAGTTAACGATGAAACAGCTAGAAAAAAAAATCCAATTAATAACTTTACATGATAACCCTTTCACATGCATATCGTAAAACATCTTCTCTTTTGGCAAGTGTCTAAGAAAATACATTTATGTGGAAACAGCCGCAAATACAGTTTTCGTATGATGATGATATCTGTACCATTGAAAGCAGGACAATATTAAAAAAGTCAGAAAATTTTGCAAAATACTTTTAAAGATTAATTTAATGCCACAACTAGTTTTACCCATTAGCCAACAGTTATTTCACTAAGGAGATAACTTTTTTTCCAAGCTATTAAATAATTTTTGAATTCGTACATGAATTGATATCTCTTGAATTCTTTGTAAGCCTCGAAGGCATATAACAGGTAATTGGTAAAATCAATTCCTTTATCAAACGACGTACGTAAGAGTGAACAAGGTTAAGAGGAAAAAAATGTTAATAATAATTGTGCTAACCAAGCATAGTTAGGCCAGTATGTCAAAAGTTTAGAATACTTCATAATTCTTAAATATTTTACCTCGGGGTAAAAGCATTAACAGTGATGTCATTAACGTTATTTTTAAAAGCTCCTAAACAAAGGTATTAAAACTACGCAAACTGAAAACTAGACTTAAAGGATGGTTATGTGGCGCCATCTATTGAACAGTAGGTGAAATTGAGTCAGAGTAAAGCTAAAATGGTTATTTAAAAGACAATTAAATTTAATTTATTACGGTGTAAAATTCAAAATAAATAAAAATTTTTAATATTGAATAAGAAATTTATTGAAATTTGGAAAGCAAATCTCCAATGCATTACGCAAAACGTTTTAAGCATTTTGTGTTTTTATGCTTTGAATGTTAAACAGCTTTCCTTACAGCTTGTGTTTTTGTACAGGTTTGATTTTAAAAGTCACATTGATGAAAATTATTATTTTATTTTCCCATACACATGCATATTTAAATAAAAGTAAAGTATTTATCACTATGAATCGTATTCCGTAAATTCTAGGACGCTAACGTAACTATTTTTAATTTCAAGATACAGCTTTTAACCCTAGTACGAAAACAGGAAACGTTTCAAACGAATTTTGTCATGTACAAAGATACCAACAACTTATAAAAAAGAAGCAAACTTTAATTTTCGTGAAGAAAGGGAAAAAATATTTTAAGAAAATGAAATGAGTATAAAATAAAGATATTTTCGGCAACGTTGGCGCTGCAGTGATTTTCAATTAAGGAAGCGCTGGAATAACTTGCAAGCTATAGACATCTGTTTTTGCCTGTTCTAAATCTACAGTTTATTTTCCCATAACGTGCCTTCGAAGGTTTGTCAACCAACAAACATATCAACATACTTTATCTTTTAAACAATCGTTAAATAGGTTGCTGACTGAAAAAAGAATTGTTGGATTTGACTAATTATGTCACTACGCGCTGCAATTAATTTGCGAAGTCTTTTTTTTTTTTCTGTCATGTTTTTAAAAACAAATTTATACGAAATGCATAAATTACTGTTCTTCTAGATTAAGTGCAAAATTAAGGTGGATAGCATAAATTATATTCTAAGAAATACATCATTTATAAAGATGTTTATATGGAAAAAAGGTATATGTAAGTTTTAGATATACCTATAATAGGAATAATTGAGAGTGATTGATAATTGATTGATAACAAGAGAGTTGCAGTAAATATTCCAAATTATTTTTCCTCTAAAACATTTCTTAAATGCTGTTATGTACATAAAGTTAAAAAATAGTTAATTAAGTATAGTCACTAGGGAAATAAAATGTCTGATAAATCGTTCGTGTTAACTCGCTTTTTAACCACTTTTCTATTGACATAAGTAGTTTTATTCTATTAAAGCCCAATTTCGTTATGTTAATTATTAATTTAGAAAAATAACAACATTGTTAAATCTTGGGCTTTACACTTCTAATCAGCAATAAAATATTAAAATTAGCTACTTTTATGAAAGCTTGTTCATGGGCTTGAAGCAGCTTTTTTTTTCCTTCTGTCTGACATAGCCATTTTCCTCTTTTGCCAGAATGTTTTGCGCTTAATTTTAAGAATTTTTTATTAAATTTTATTTTTAAAAGACATCTTTTTAGTTTTTATTGTTTCCAGAATAATATTTTTAGTTCATTAACACCGAATTTTCTGGTTTTTTTTTAAATTTATGTTGAATTCTATTTTTTTCTTTCACTTTGATTTTCTTTGCTTTAATTAAAAAAAAAATTCGTTTTAATTTCCATGAAGCTTATCGAAGGAACTTCAGAAAAAATGGTATGTAACTCCATTTTAAATTTTAACACGTTTCTAAAGTAATGATGAATAATTAATATTTAATTTTTTAATTAATCTGTAGTAATTATTTATCGAATATCGAAGACGGATGCGTAATAATTACCTTTTTTAATAACTGTACTTTTATAATAAAATTTTTTCATCCATACCACATATTAAAATCTAAGCACGTAATAAAATTATTATTATTATTATGAATTCTACAATCTCAAAAATAATTGAAAAATCTCATTTTTTATTTTGTAATAAATCCTATAATTACTCATTTATGCGTAATTATTACTTTAAAGCAATCTTGGTAGTAAAAGATTTACGTACTAATGCTATCTTTCTTTAAAATTATGCAAACACCCTTCCCCCAAAACATTTAAAGAAACTGTAAAAAAATTACACTTTTATGCGTCATTCATTATTAATAAATGTTGACGTGGAAATAATTTAAATAATAAGCAGCAGAGATCTTTTTCAAAAATAGGAATCTTGTTTCGAAAAATGCACAAAGAATTCTCCAGAAGGACATCGCAGTTTCATGTACCTGCTTTTAATAAGATATAACAAAAATGATGAAATAAACATTTAGATACTTTCTGTCGAAGTTCTTCTCTTATTTTTTTCCAGAACTCTCATATGAAGAAGCGCTGCTAATGAGAAAACTTTTCTTGAATTTTAGAACTTGTATATCATGCTAACTTAGGATCTTCGACTTCAAATGAGCGTCGTAATTTTATCTCATTTTAATATAAAATTTCCCCCATTTTATGCAAGTTTAATTTACATGATATTTTCCTTTCCACGTCAAAGTGTTATGCATGATTCAACACTTTATTCCAAATGGGAATCTCCGCTTAATTTAATATCTTATATTAGAGAAGGCGAATATGCGGGCCGTAGACGCATTCAACTCATCAATGTTCACGTTTAGAGAGTGTTAAGTGTTGCCATATTTTTTTATATTCTCTATGTTATTTATATTTGGGATATAAATTACTGACAGTATCCAATGATTTGATTCAGATATCTCCACCTGTAAAAAATTTTAGTGCTCTGAGCTGAAAAAAAATTTCAGATTTGTGGCTATTTATTTATTAGTCCAAAGGGACAATTTGTCCAGAAGGGCTATTAGTTTTGTTTCGGCATTGACTACAAACGCTGTTTCATTTTTCAAATTGCGGCCACCAAATATTATCGTCCACATTTAAAGAAATTAAATAATGCAGAATCTGCGTAAATGTACATATGTTTCTCGCATTGTGATAAAAAAACGGTACTTAGATCCATCCAATTTTGAATATTGAACGTTTCCACCCGAATATGGGGATCCGGAAGCCCAAATTTGAAATTTGTGATTTGTTTTATTATCGATTTCGTATTTTGTAAACCTTTAACGAATTTTTGATTAACAAACTCAAGGATTTCAAAGCGAGCAATGGTATTTTTAAATTACGTCCAAAGGCGCGTTTTTTTTAACGTTTCGTGTGCTACCTTTTTTTATTAAATATCATGTACTACGTACTCAAACCATAAAATTCAGTTCAAAATCAATATCGCAAAATAATTTTAAAATGAACATATCTTTAGAATTTCCGTAAGTCTTGTGCGCTGGAGATAAAAATGTTTTTTTTTTCGTACAGTGTTGCCATTGCTCGCTTTGAAATCATTCAGTTTGTTAATCAGAAATTCGTTGAAATGTTACAAAACATAAAATCGATAATAAAGCAAATTTTAAATTCAAAATTAAGGCTTCCAGATGCCCATATTCGCAGTAGGATTACGTCATTCAAAATTCGATGGCTCTAGGTTTTATCACAATGAGAGAAACATGCATACATTTATGCAGATTTTTCATTTTTTTAAATTTAATGCAGAACGATAACATTTAGTGGCAACAATTTGAAAAGTGAAACGGGCATTCAGAGTGAATCGACGCAAAATCGCAAAACGAAAGTAATAGTCCTTCGGGACTAAATCCTTTTGGACTAATAAAGGTACCACACAAAATGTTAAAAAAACGGCCTTTTGGACGTTAATTAAAATCTGAAACCTTTCAGATTTTCTTTCTTTTTTTTTTCTGAATAAGATCAAATTAATTAATTTTTTTATATTTTGCTCTGATGGCACGTTTATTCAACGTTTGTACGAAATTTTAACACGCAAAAAAAATTTTGTTATCTTTAAATTAATCTTAACAAAAAAAAAATCTGAAAGATTTCAGATTTTAAATTACGTCCAAAGGCGCGTTTTTTTAACGTTTCGTGTGCTACCTTTTTTTTATTAAATATCATGTACTACGTACTCAAACCATAAAATTCAGTTCAAAATCAATATCGCAAAATCATTTTAAAATGAACATATCTTTAGAATTTCCGTAAGTCTCGTGCGCTGGAGATAAAAATGTTTTTCTTTTTCCGTACAGTGTTGCCATTGCTCGCTTTGAAATCATTTAGTTTGTTAATCAGAAATTCGTTGAAATGTTACAAAACATAAAATCGATAATAAAGCAAATTTCAAATTCAAAATTAGGGCTTCCAGATGCCCATATTCGCAGTAGGATTACGTCATTCAAAATTCGATGGCTCTAGGTTTTATCACAATGCGAGAAACATGCATACATTTATGCAGATTTTTCATTTTTTAAAATTTAATGCAGAGCGATAACATTTAGTGGCAACAATTTGAAAAGTGAAACGGGCATTCAGAGTGATTCAACGCAAAATCGCAAAACGAAAGTAATAGTCCTTCGGGACTAAATCCCTTTGGACTAAAAATACTAGTTCGGTATCTGGAAACATTGGAAAATATCAAAATGTTTAAATTAATTATTCTTTGTTTTGAAGCTGCGGATGGCAAAGATTAGCAAAACAATTTAAAAGCGAATCCTAAGTTTTGAAACTTTCACTTTAAAAAGCAAGTAAGATGTTATTTTTTAGTATTTCAATTGTAAATTTTAAAATTCCAATAATAGAATCCATAGGATACTATAAACTTAATACTAGATCTATCTATATTTATGATTTACATTCTGTGAGCTGTTTTGATGTTAGCTTTAAGATGTTATGAGATGAATGTATTTTAAGGAGTAAGTTAGTTATTATTCCTAGAGTTAACAGTGGCATCAGCATTTTGGTTAGTATGATTCAGAAAGGACAAAAAAAAAAAATTAAAAGCGAAGGGCGACGGGAAAAAAGTATGCGTGCCTGGATTGTGTAACTGTAGCTAGCGGGATTCCAAAACTAGTAATTACGCACTTTCTTATTTAGTGAAAAGAATCATACAAAAAAGAACTTCAATAATGCATTTTATTTTAAACGTTTCAGTTATTCTGTTTCTTATTTTTTAAAATTTATTTTTTGTTTATTCTGAACTACAAAAACATTATTGCAAACTCGATACCATCTGAGATTACAAAGCTATTACAAACATAAAAAAAAAAGATTCTGTTTGCATACAGACGTAAAATAAGTGAAAATCAATTGAAATTTTGATTTTAATCCAGTACAAAGGCACTCAGCTGATCAAAGTTTACTATCCTGTATTTCAAAAACAAGAGTAATCAAAAACTGTCTGACAAAGATTACTGAGCATTAAAAAAAATTTAGTTCTCTCTCTGTGCTCCTCAAATTAACAACAACATTTAGCAGACAAAGAAGTTTACTTGTCTCCGTGCGCTCGAAAAGATTTAACATCCAGAACAACGCCTCAGAAAAATTATTCGAGACAGATAACTAGGGACTGAAAATAAGAGTCGGACAGACAATTATTTTCAGTATTATTATTTCAATTATTGTATCCTGTGCAATGTTGCACAGGATACAGGTACGTTGGTTGATCATTTTAATTTAAAACATTTTTCGATTAGTTAAAGAATCGAGTACTTGGAGAAAATTTTAAACATATTAAACTCATCTATTTTAACAGTTTTCTTTTTAAAACTTTGTGATATAATATCTTTTATTTTTAATATTTGAAAGTTTCGATTAAAATTTAGTATTTACTTCTAGAAAGGAATAAAAGTCGGTCAAGAACAAATAAACATATTATAATCTTTATTTCGAAAAGTATGTAGGATCGTGGAGACAGATATTTTTGAAGCAGGAGACATAAAAATGAGCAATCCCTTCGCCGGGACTCCAACCACGGTCCTCTCGAATACGCGCTGAACGTGCTGACAACTACACCACGAAGGACGGAGAAATACCTTATATGCTCCCCCTTTTAAAGGGCGACTGGGGATTAGGAGACCCAATCGAAAACATCATCATTTACCACCTTTTTTAGTTCGAGCGCCACTGTAGATTCATTAGGTTATTTCGAAGCAGGAAACATCAAAAAAGAGCAACGCCCGCGCCGGAATTCGAACCACGGACCTCTTGAATAGGTGTCGAGTGTGCTGACCACTACAACACGAAGACATGCTAAGAAGGCAGGAGAAATACCTTATAGGGTATTGACCTTAAACTACCTTAAGCTACTAAAGTGATGTTGGCCACACTTAAAGCAGGCCATATAGTTTCTAAATATTCTCAAAGTACTACTAAGCATTGATTCTTTAACTAATCGAATAATGTTTTTAATTAAAATAATCAACCAAAAATGAGAAACAATTCCGCAGTGTAGCAGTACACTTGCAAGTGTGCACCAAACAAGAATAAAGTAAGGCTGAACAATTTTTATTTTGCAACGATGTTAAATTTGTATAGATTCACCTTCCGATGCCACTACAATGCAGTGACAAATGTATGAGTAGGAAATAGTTATGAATGGATGTTGAATCGTAAATGTTGGATCAGTTAATCACATCATTTGACATCACGCATAGCCAAATGAAGTTCCACAAAGAATGTGCAAAATAAATACGCAAAATACGCGATAGTTGAAATGAAAGAAAGACATGTCAGTGCATACTGAATACCTTTAGCATGTGGCGGATAGGGAGGAAAGCGTACCATCATGGAGATGAGAGCTAGGTATATGTGTGTGTGTGTGAAACTTATTTCTAGGATAATGAAAATATTCCTTTTAGGCTTGATGAATGAATGCGCACCCGTTTGAAAAATTATGTTTTGCCATACGTATGTGCTTTTTAAGTGCTTTCATAAAGGCTTTGAACTAGGTGGAGATTGTAGTGATAATGTAATTATTTTAATATATGCAATAAATGGTCTGTAAATAGAATATTACGGTTTTTACTTCCTTGTACGAAGTAAAAAGGAAGTATTTTAATCGCAAAAATTTCGCGTATGATATTTCAACGAAAAAATCCATTTTGACCGCTATCAAATGCAATTTAACGATGCTTTTGAGTGACATCTAGGCGTAAGAACAGAATAAAGGACTCTTTTCCCTCCAGAAAAATTATAAAACTGATTTAAAATGGATTCTGAAGAGATATTTTCGTGACGTCTATGCGTACGTACGTACGTATTTATGCATGTATCTAGCATACTCAACAGCGAGTAGCCTCAGAAGGTTGAAGTTTTGTATATAGGACTGCTATAGCATATAGATATACACCTCGTATTTTAGTTGCAATCGGCCGCACCAAATATATATATATATATATATATATATACTCACTCTGTTACTCGGCTCAGTGAGCTCAGTTTTTTTATTCCTATATGTTGATAAATTGTGCATTTTTTGCTTTAAAAATGGTTGAATTATGTTGTTTTTATCTTCCGGTTAAGGTTTTTATGCCTTTAGTAAATTTGCATGCAAGACTTTTAGACTCATCAACAATTTAAAAGTTGTTTAAATGCGACTAAGCCTAATCATTTTCCTCATGACGGACATATTTGTTTCCATTGGAAACTTAGGAGAATATTGGGTTTGTTGCGAATCTAGAGAAACTAATATTCGCAAGAACAAAGGTAACGCTTGTTTTACTATTGCGAATTAAATCATGCTTAATTCATTCTGGAATTTATTCGAGGAAATAAGGGTTTAAGATATACTTTATAATTTTTAATATAATTATACTGTTATTTTAGTATGATATTTTCTTGCATGATATTTTAACCTCCCCTTAGTTTTTTACAACAACTGTATGTAAATGAGGGTTGATAAATCTCAGCTATAGACAGGTGGATCGAGTGGCTAAAAGACATGGAAAGCTTTGACATAATCATATGCTCGTCTTACTTTTATTATTTTAAATCATAGACACGTAAAAAAAAGGCGAGTATTTGTAAAGAGTATGCATAAAGTTGTTAAGTTCTTATTTGACATTTTCGAAAACTGCGAATTCAAAAATTAAGAATACATATTTTTTAACTTGCAAATACCTTTATTCGATAAAAATATGAATAATGCATTATTTATTACTTCAAAGAACATGCGAAAGGTAAAGCAAATACAAAGATGTCATAAAATTAAAGAATAAAGGCTCTACAATAGTCAAATAAAATACACTCACTTCCAAAAGTTAAGCACGAAGATGGAAAATGCAAAAAAATCAACAAATGCTGCTTTGATTGACACACACTTCGGCAGGAAATTAGCATATATATTTATGCATAAAACAAAATCAATAATTATATACAGAAATGAAAACAATATTAAATTTTTGTAAGTTATCAGATAATGACATACTGGAGACTTAAACAGAATTATGCATAAAGTGAAAATAAACAGCATAAAAGGAAAAAAAAGGACATTAATAGGGTATGTGATCCTTCCTCATCTGTATACAAAGTTTACACCTGTCGTCAGTAAACATGACATTGCCCCAGTCAGACACATTTCAATTGACATGTTCCCGGCATCACTGTAATCGTGCCCCCCTTGATTGGACGGATAGACACAAACTCGAGGTGCCCGGGCGTACATTCGACTCATATGTAATCTTCGGCGTAATGTAGCTGCAGATATCGCCTTACCAATAGACGCTGTAACCATAGATGTCACATGAGTGGAGGTCGCTCTGCGATTCCGCTTGGCTACAATAGCAATATATCGATCTTCTGCGGGGGTTGTAACCCTTGGGAGACCAGCTACGGGTCTTCGGACAACTGTCTGTGTGGTTTGGAATTGCTTCCATAAACATGAAATTACAGAATGATGAACGCCGAAGAAAAGAGCAACATCTCTGATCGACTGTCTTGCTTCAATGCGCCGCACAACACGCCAGCGCTCAGAATCTTCCATTCGTCTTCTGGAAGTCATAGAAACGCGTATGTCTTGAAAACAAATTGTACGAAAGTTTTAAACACCTTCTATCAGCATTTACAATCAACTTCTGTAACGCTTCATAAAGCTGGCTTCTTATAAGACTGCCTTTTTTGCATATTTCTTGACATGAAAGCGCGATTAGCTGTTACCTAACATATTTGTACACTTCCATCTACCTCTGCACCGAATTGCATCCTCTTTAATTCTGATTGGCTTCCGGAAATTAGCATTTTCCTCTCCGTGCTTAACTTTTGGAAGTGAGTGTATGACCAAGACGAAAATGCGTCATAGATGAAGAAAACAAAGTAAGAATCAAATATAATGCTTTTAATTGCTGCGTAGGAGACCATTCTTGAAGATAGAAGGATTTCTAAGACATAGATTACGACCAAAATAAAACAGAAATAATTTCAGGGAAGCTATTCTGTTGGCATTCTGCTAAGGAAGCCGGTTGTTACAGCCTTGGACAGGGTTGGAGTCTCGGAGAAGGCATTGTGTTTGTTAATGCGTTTTCTGCATGGAAACACTTCATATGCTGTCAAGTAGGAAGCCCTTTCGAGAGATTGGTGATAAGGAAGAGGGGTAGGAGACCTTTGGATCTGTCTCACGCCGTATTTTTGGGAAAATTAGAAGGTTGTTTTACTTTTCTAGAGGGTGTAAAATCGGTCTCCTACCTTGTGATTATCCCCCCCTGGGTATAGTTCTTGGCATTAAGGTTGCTAAATAATTTAAGGGAGTGGTCTCAAAATCTCGATTACTAATGCACAATCTGAAAATAGATGTCGGGCCAGAATTTTTTTTCCGTTATCAAAATGAATTTGCTTAATAGCAAAATCAAAAATATACTTTAAATACATTTAAAATTTTGTTTATTAAATATTTATTAAAACATACATAAACAAGAATAATAACATCACAAAGGAAAAAATCAAATTTGTACTTATTTTCTGCTTGACATCTAAAAATTTTTTTTAGTTACACTTTATTATTCAAACACATTCATCGTTAAGTATTAAATTTGCATACTGCTAGTTATTTAATAGAGATCTAACATGTTTAATAAATCATTAAATAAACAGTTTTAATTTGAAAAAATAAAGAAACTAACTAACTAAATAAATAAATAAAATCTGAAATCTTTCGGATTTTACATTACGCCCAAAGGGGCGTTTTATTAACGTTTCGTCTTTTACCTTTCTTTATTAAATATCATGTTCTTTGCATTTAAACCAAAAAACTCAATTCAACAGCAATGTCGCATAATAATTTTAAAACGGGCATATCTTTAGAATTTCCGATACACAGTCTCGCGCTCTGGAGATAATTTTTTTTACCGTACAGTGTTCGTATTCCTAGCTTTGAAATAGTTGAGTTTGTTAATCAAAAGTTCTTTAATTTCTGGCAAAATATGAAATAGATAATAAAACGAATTCCATATTCCAAATGTGGGTTTTCAGATGTCCATATTCGATGGAGGATTACGTTATTCAAAATTTGATGGCTGTAGGTACCTTTGTTTATCACAATTCTAGAACCATGCATACATTAATGCAGATTCTTCATTATTCAATTTCTTTAAATATAATACAGGGCTGTAATATTTGGTGGCAACAGTTTGACGAATGAATCAACGCAGAAGCTGAATCGACGCAAAATGTCAAAATGAAATTAATAGCAAAGGGCTAACGCCCTTTGGGATAAAAATTTTCCAAGAGAGACAAAACCTGAAAATTAATAATGGCAACAAAGTCTTTTTCCTTTATTTATTAAATTTTTTCTTCAACACGTAAATAAATATACATATCTTTGCATGTAAATAATTGTAAAATTTCATTCGATACTGCTTGACAACTGATGGCGTTTTTATTCTGATAAAGGTTTTAAGCCTTGATGAGAGATTATTAGAAATTATCGTCATGACGGATCGTAGATGATTATCTGTCAATCTTTTTTTATGTTATTAATTTTCAACTATGAAAAAAAAGGTGTTCACGGATAAACGCAGACTCGAACAAAGCAATTAATCTTAACTGCAAAATATTTTAACTGAACTTATTTATTTTTTAAGAAGTCTGAATGAAAGTTAAGCCTGTATCTTCACATCTTTAAATAAGATTTATATCACATTCTAATTTAATTTATTTACAGATTTTCTAACATGTTATAGAAATTCATTTTTATGGTAATAAAACTAATGCAAGCTCCTACTTCAAATGATTAAGGTCTCGAAATCTCTGCAACACGTACTTGCAACAAACATGTAGTTTAAATGTATTCTCGAACCACGTAAGATTGCCTCAGGAGCCGCCAGTTTGAGACCGCTGCCTTTCTTGACGAATTATTAAGAAGGAAAGTATACGACCGTTGTTGAAAAAAGTTTCAGAGGAAATTTAATTGGCAGTTCTTTCTAATGTAGCAGTTTTACCAGATGCTTTAAACATCTCTTAATTTCACGTGTAAAGAAATCAGTAAAAATATAGACGCAAATTAACAACGATAAGTAATCGAAAACAACACAGACTACGCGCAATACATGATTAATAGGTAGCAACTATAAATTAACTGATGAAGCATCAGTATTTCAAGTCACGTGACTCAGATTTCATGACAACGCTTATCATCGCTGGAAGCAATTAGCGCCATATAATTCGAATAGCGAACTATCTCTCAAAGCTATCTCCCCAGTGTCTCTTCCCCACATTCTACAGGCTTAACTGTGTCCTCACGAAGATACGTAATCTGCTTATTACGATGGAATGGTGGTTTATGCGAATATTGGCAGCGTAATTTCGTTGCTAGTGTTAAAAGCCTTATCTATTAATAGACGAAAAGTAAGAAACGCCGGTCATTTTCCAAACCTTTCTATCCCCAATAAAATTCGCTTTTTTCTGGTAACAACAAGTCATGTTGTTAAAATGGAAGTAAAGTAATTCCGTGTTTTCATCAGAAAATGAAACCCATTAAAATAGCCTAGAGCCGTAAGAACTGTTCTTCATATGACACTGGAATGAAGCCATTAAAACAAAAGATGAAGTAGATTTTTCTACATGTACTGCTGATTTGTCATCTCGATAATGCCTTATATATTGATTAATATTTTTGCGCAATAAATTTATGTTATTGCAACCGGTAAGTATTTGAAGATTCTCAATCTATTTATATTATTATCAGCTCATATTAAAAATGGCTAATAAATAATTAATGGTTAATACATAGAGGTTATTTAGCTTTCTGAAGGATAAAACATCAATAATCAGTCGTGGACTTGAGAACGCATTTATTCCTTATATTGTTCTCCATATGAAGGCCGACTGGTGAGAGGCACGAGATAAATTCGACCACATCCAGGTGCTAGCAAGTTATTATCCATTATATTTTAGTCCGACTGCACTGTAAAAAGAATTAAGTTTCCAGAATCAAGAAACGTGAAATATCAACTGTGCTTTCGTCGAAATTCGAATCGTGGATCTGCCACGTGCAATCTGGAATTGTAACCATACATACAATGAAAGCATTTATGTAGTTTCTTACAACGTTGCACTGAGTGCGTTATTTATATGTCTCCGTCTACTCTGCTTAACTCCGTATTCGTTATTTGAGCATCAGTGTAATGTCTTAACTACTCAGATTATGAATCCTTATTATATGTCAAAAATAGGGGAAATGAGTAAGAATCTGCGGCAAATATGTTTCGTAATTACATGTTTTATTGGAAAAACCTTCATCTTGATCTGTGTTTCTTTATTTCATAAATAAGCAGTTCAGGTTTTTTTTAAGTACAGTTTCAGTAAGCTTAAAAAAAGCAGCAATTTAAGTGGCTTTCAAAAATTTTAAAAAGCACTAATTGTAACATTAGATTGTTTAAATATTTCTCTTTGACATGATAGATATATCAAAGAATATTTTTTACTAAAAATTAATTTTCGTCATTTTTGATAATCGATGATTATGTAGTCTTCTTGGCATTATTATTGCTATAATGATATCAGATTCTACATTCTGGATCACGAGAAGTGTACAGACTTAATATTTTCATGAATTACTTTAGCAGATCTTCATTCCATGATGAAAGGCCTTCGTTGGTGTTCCTCATAAAGTACGGACATTTGTAGTACCTTTGAGGAGCAGGAGTATTTAGAATTTATCTAAAAGTTCTTTTCTAGACGCTTAGAGCACTGAAAGAGGGATATAAGACACTGGGATGGAAGGGGATTGCAATTAAACATAGGTTCACGAATTTAGTTCTTTCCTCAGGCCGTTTGTGAATCTAAATGTTCCTGAACCAAAACCATTTTTACATGAGAACTAATGTAAAAGGAATTAATTCCATTGTGGATTACAGATGATTCCTAATTAAAACTTTATTTGCGTACTTTGCGCACGATTCATAATCCAAAACAAATGCAGGTCAAAAAGTAAAGAAACAAAACCGATACTCATTATATTAAACAGATAATATAGGCAAAAATTTAATTCAGTTATACTGTTAGTTAATTTATAATGGCGTGTGGATGACATAAGTGGAAAATGATGAAGAGATATTATTGTTTCGATGAGAAACAACTTTCCATTAAATCACCAGATAACTGTTTTTAAGGGTCATCTTCTTTTATCTTTTCTTTGTCTATAGGCGCCACAGAACTCTACTTTAGGCTCACTGGTCCACTGTTTCACTCCAAACTTTCCTAATGTGATTTCTTGTTGCCTGTGTTTTAACCTGATTCTAAAATGAGGTATGATGTTGTCATAGCAAATGCTTATGCTGTAGAGTGGTTCTGCTTTATTAGGATGAAACAGCAACGCATAAACTTTATATTTTACTCTACGTCACACAAATTTCGCGGATCAGAGAAAAACTAGTGAAGTTTTCTTTCTTCTTCTTCTGAAGGTATTTCTCTCATTTATCTTACATCGCCTTTTCTTGCTGCTTCTGAAGTAGTTTTTGAAAGTGTTGCTAGATTGTGCGATTTTTCGCATGTTTGCTAATTTTGACAAACATATGATACTAAAATTAATATATGCTCTATGATTTAACGAGATTTTTACTACTCTCTCATTTCCTTGTACTACGTTTCACGACTTTAAGCCTTTTTTATATATTGTAAAATGATTATATGTTAAGATAATGCATCCATTAAAATTGATTGAAAATAAAATTTATTCAGGCTTAAACAGAAACTGACATCTTAACAACTTAGCTTAAACAGAAGTTGCACATCTTCATTATTAACTTCCCAGCCATGGTTTTGTCTAGAGACACAGAATTATAACAACAGAAATAGCAAACAGACAGTATCAACAGAAGTATGTTTCAAGTCTCTACCTGCAACCTAATCTGGCTTTAAATTTATCCAAACAGCCTTCATGGTCCTCTATGACAAAGCTCTCAAAGTCAAATTTCATGCTCGATATGAAAGTAGTTGACAAGGCACAACACCTTTTTAACAAAATAAAAGTATTTTTAACAAACAAAAGTTTAACTAAATTTTATGTTTCAGTTACTAAATATATTTAAAAACATAGATAAATAATAATAATGATACAAAGAAAAAAATTCAGATTTTATTTATTTCTTATTTGAATTCCAAAACCTACAAGAAATTTCTACTAGCTCTACTTCATAATTCAGGCGTATTGACAGTTAAGTACTAAAGTTTGGACTGACACTTATTTGAGATAGTTACAGATATTGAATAAACCACTAAATAACTTACTTTTAAACTTAACCGGAAATTTAAAAACACTGAAACGCCATCAACTGTCAGTTGGCAAACTAAATTTACTAAGTGTACAACCGGGCAAAATTCTGCCACCTTACCCTAGTCACTTCTGGCATATATGCATACAGTGATAAAGACTGTGCCCCAAACTATTCATTCTTCTTTCCCTTCAATAGGAATCCCGCTTAGTTTATGTCTAAACTATTTTATGTCTATAAAACTAGAGGTATCAGGTAACTGTAATGCATTCGCGAACGGCATAAAATTGCTTCGGGGGCTGCGTGTGATCCGGGGTGGGGCAGCGAATTTGAGACCACTGCTCTAAGACACATTTTGCCAGGCTTGTTAATGAGGCAAGAGGAGTTATTAAAATTATCTTTCCAGAAGTCCCCGAGTGTTAGTTTTGTGGCAGAGGTTACCTCAAACACCTTTGAAAATCATGTATTGCTGAGTGGAATGTTCGTTACTCGAGGCATCTTTCGTCATCCGAGGCACTTTTTGTTCAAATAATTTGTTCATGAGGTAAGGTGCTTGTGATCAGAGGTTCCACTGTATATGATCATAGTAGCAACAAGTGTTGGTAAAGACAGATTTGTATACGCACACACACAAATGGCATTCATCAGAGATTAGTTTCGAGACCTACCGTTATGGTTAATGCGATGTTTCGCGATTAGCAACAATATAGAAGCATATGGAATTGAGCTTATAGACAACCATTTATTATCTTTAATATAGTTTTTTTTTGCTTTTATATAGTTTCTTTAGCTTTAAAACGTTCCTATATTCAACAGTGTTCACCTTAATTAGAACAAAAGGAACCATGATTCGAATTTAAAAGCACCCATGTTAATCGCTTTCTAAACCATGTCGTTTCCTTTCTTTGTCAATATTGTTTTCTGACAGATACTGTTTCAGAGTTGAAACCACTCTGAAATAGTATCTGTCAACTGGAATAAATCTCGTTTATTCTCAACACCTGTCTTCAGCAATTCTTTTTATTTATTTCTTTATTTAAATTCAAGTTTAAACAAACATCACTCCGATATTCTCTCTCATCTCCTCTACGAATACTCTGGGTTGTATGACAGCCTTTATCTGGTCAGGAAAGATTTTGTTACTTGGTGTATATATATTATATTATTATTTATTTCTCTTCTCTTTCCTATATTCTACTTAACTGCTATCGGATTAAACGTGATTTTGGGTTAACTCTGCAAGCTGTCCCTGTATTTTTACGATTAGTCGGGAATTTAAGGGATTATTATTGTTATTATTATTATTATTATTATTATTATTATTATTATTTACAGCAGCAACAACAATTATTATTAATATTATTCTTACTCTTAAATAGTAGGAGCTTCCTTTCTCGAACTTAGAGTCATTTAAAAATATTAATGGTGTTTCAGAATTCGGCACCAGAAGGCCTACGAATATCTTCTGTATCGAAATCCAGACATTATTATTGCATTTCTTATATTCTTCTCCTTTTTGTTCTTTATAACCATATCTTTAGCAGGTTTTTCGCATGCTGTTGACAGATTTTCGTCAATGGCACTTTTATTTATAAAAAAATGTTGAACATAAATTTTCTCTGCATTACTAAACATTACTTATAACTTTCTTTTGCTAACATGTCTTATTATTGTTAAACGTTTGAAAGATAGAGAGATAGGAAGTTATTTCAAAGGTTAAAAATCATATCATTCTGATTATTGCATTCCTGACAAAATTGTTTCACTTTCTGTTAGAAGAAAAGGCAAATTTTTCGTCCGTTTTAAAAGAAGACATTTAAAAGAAGTTTATTCAACATAACGCCGAGCAAAATTTAATTTTCCTTTCTGTTCAGACTTTCATATGCTGGTTTTAACGTAATTTTAAAGTGCTAAGAACAGAATATTTCCACCAGCTAAAATTTGAAACTTATGATTTAGAATTCAAACCAACATCTTACGTCAGGATATTTATTTTCTGCATTATTTTTTATCAAAGGCAACGAATGCAGATTAAATTTCCATTATTATTTTTTTTTTCAGAATGGCCAATTTATAGCAACACAATCATACAAGTGCCATACTGAATAGGATCGAAAAAATAAGCATACAACTTCTACCCACCCAGCAGTGTATCAGATAAGTAAAAGAAATCATATACATATCACTATATAGCTAATTTTCAGAAAAAAACCTGAAACGCGTGAGACATTTCTCTCACTGAGGAATCAGGTTTAGGGCAATGTTTCGTAAACGTTAGGTGTATCGCTAGTCGAGAAAAATGTATTGGACTTCTTCTGCGAACCGAAAAATTCCATCTGAAGATGCTGTTATGATCCAACTGGTCATCATCACTTATTTCTATCATTTTATTTTGAATTTTCTTCAGAGGATTCTGTCAGTCAACAGAAAATGAAGTACAATTTTTCTTCATTCATTTGTAATCAGATATAAAAATAAATATGCTTTTAAATCAGAAACAAATGTAATGATCTCATTTTGGCTATAAATATGAAAAGGAAATTTCTTAACATTGCAAATGTATTTTCAGATTAGTTCTATAACACTAGAAAAATGCTCGAATGCGCAGGAGTTACCAGGAGAAAGGTTTCATGGAAATGTACGTTGCACTAATTTTTAGACGAATACTTTGTTTCGGGTAGTGAATATAGATCCAGCTAAAAGACACATCTGCAACCAATTCGGACATTTTAGCAATTACAGCGCTAAACCTTTTACAACTGCGAAATTCCAAATTAGCCTGGCATCAATAAAATTTAATTCATTCTTTGAAACGAGACGCTTAATGGAGTATATATATCACCATTACCCTTATCTTTTGGAATCTTCAAATTAAGACCATAAAAAAAAGAAATATGTGCTTTGCTAAGTAATTTTATGTTTCTTGCAATTTTTATACGAGTCGCTTTTACCATTTAAAAGCGGCATTTTTCTTAGGGTTAAAAATATACTTTACATTCCATTTGTATTAAATTTCTTTTGTTTTACGTTCCATCTAGCATTGCATCTCCTTTACATTCTAGAAACATCGTTTGCGTTTCTTGTTTATATTATCCATATATTTAATTCACTCCATCTATTCCCGAATACTTTGCTTTCTTTTCGAACGAGTTCTTGCAAATAAGGCGCAGAGAGCAATTACAAACTGTCCTTTGAATGAGGGCGCGGCTTGGAGAGCCAGGTCTATTTCAATTTCGGATGTGATCCGTTATTTAAGTGCTGCCGGAGGAAAAATTAATGAGGCAACATTGAATCGCACTATTTCGATAGATTTGGCCACATTCCAACGGTGAAGTGGTTGTGGTGGTGGCGGTAGGGTTGTTTCAACTAAATGGGAAACCTCATTCACCAACTTTTCCGAGAGTGGCCTTTGTAATGCGTCCACCCATTTGCTTCCATTGCTAGAGAGTTAATGGGAAATTATCACGTTCTTCTGTCTGAACCTATTCACTTATGAAAGCCTATATATTATAAGTGAGGCACCAAAGTTTTATCATTCGCATTCGTTGCACTTATGAAAGAGATTAGGTGAGTTAAGTTTGGGATTCTGGGTTATCCAGCGAAAGGAAAGCAGCAGAGGCATTTTAATATTAATTCAATAATTATTTACAAAATTTAAGATTTGCTGCAATTTTACATTCATTTCAAGCCAATTTAGCATTTTTGTTTCTCGACCCTGAAAGAATGAAGACTTTTGAGACCATGACATTTAAGCATCAAGTATCCCTTTGCGCTTAAGCACCTAGCTCTTATTTACTAGCTGAAGTCATTGTAACATGATTTCTGACACGTTTTATTTAAATTATATCGTTTCATGTAGTAGAAGCTGTGCTCAAAAATATTATGTATGATGCAATATTTGTTGGATGACGAAATGTAGTAAAATGATTGCATCATACTTACGAAGTATAAAATTGAAGCATAAACAGTAATAATTATTTGATTTGTGAATGGCAGCTGAATGACGTCAGTCGATGATATCCATTAATATTAAAAATATGAAACCTTACTCAGCGATTGTCTTTCTGACAAGGAAAGGAAAGAAAACATCAAAAACTGGCTTGGCGTCAGATGAAGTAAATGTGGCATGAGTGAGAGAAGAAACGAAGGACATTCATTAACGCACGCGCTGTGTCATAGGCATATACCATAGGTTGTAGCTTATGGTGATACAGCACCTTTTTCTGCCATCGTGAGATGTCGGCATTCGCATTTAGACACGGAATAGCTTTACTCGAAGAAGTCAGTACCGACCATTTGGTTAACGTAACCGGTGAAAAAAGTGCTTAAATCGAAGAATCTGTAAATGAAAATAGATTAGCGATACTTTCCCAGACACGGAAATAGGCATCAATGATGTTCAATATGAAAATGGACATCAGTTAAAGAATCTGCGTGGAGAGCGAGATATCGAACTTTTGGGTGGCATGACTACCCATAATGTTTGAGTCAAAAAGGAAACTTCTTATCGAATTTTCCCTACCACTATTTTCCCCGATAAAAAGCTGATAAAAATTTTCATTCACGGGTAGTGTCAAGACATGATATAGCTCAAACCAAAAGTAAAGATACAGAGGAAGTTCTTGGCTCGCCAATTTCAGATTCGATAAAATCTGCCGTCAAGAATTCGGATGCCATTTTAATAGACGAAGATCGATCACTGCTTGTTTATTACATGCTGCGTAAAAGCACAAAAATAAGTATTCGTTGTATTAATCGGGTGATTTAACTCCAGTGACTCATAAAGGTAACACAACAACTCATAAAACATCGCATTAAAATAAGCAGAAAAATATTGGTTTTGCATGAAAGCAGTCCAACATGAACATCCGAGATTTCTCAGAATACTATTCAGCTTTAAGAATTTCACTTTCTCCCTTATTCATCGTTTCACCATAAATGGTTCTAAAAAGTTTCTTTTTATTTCCAAACCTTCAGCAGCATTCGCATGTTTCACGTTATACTGAGAAAATTATTTGAAAATGCTGTTTATAAGTGTCTTAAATCTGTATGTCAGTTAAAATATATTAACTGGTATACACATATTTTCATTTAATTAAAATGTTTACCATTTAAAGAATTAAAAATTGTTTAAATAATTAAATGTTTAAATGATTATCATGCTATTTAATTAAAATGCTTATTTTTCAGCATTTTCTACTTCTAGGGTTATTAATTTTTATTATGAAGTATGATGAAAAATTTGCTGTTGGTCTTTAGCCTTGTGATATTTTAATACTTATTTCATTTATTTAAAGTTTCATATTTGATACACATTTTAGTTGGCAAATACAATTCCTGTGCAGTTTTCGTTGTAATTATTTCGAGAACAAATGAAGCCGTTTAAAATTGCAAACCTAATTCACACTGGAGTACATCTGCATTTACGTCTCCTCTTTCGGTTAAAAATGTTATGCGGCTTATATTTTAAGAGTCTAAAATGCTCATTTTCTAATTTTTAATATCTTTATTTCGATATGAATGCAGCAAGTACTAGTTATAAAAAAAGTGCTTACATTATAATTTAGATAGCAATTTTTATCTACAATGTAAAGAATAAAACAATAAAAGAACAACAAACAATAAAAGAATAAAAAATAACAAACAATAAAAGAACAATAAAAAGAGTTTTTAGGTTTGTTATCTCCATAAAGAAATTATTTCAATAGGAAGCATAAGCTGGGAATTCCACTCCTGAACTTGTTTACAGAACTCGAAAATTAAATTATCAAGATTCCGATGAAAATTAGTGGTCATCGAGAGAAAGTTTCTCTCAGATATTTTTTTAAATTATTGATCGTAAGTAGTATCATATGGTCGAGAATTTCTCAGGACGCAGTTATACATATACAAGTTGTGAACGAACTCATATACAAGTTATGGACCATAGAATATATAGTCGAAATGCATTAGTGTACAAAATTCAAGAATTAATAGGTTTCCACCGGCTTAACTCCACAAGAAACCACATAGGAGATATTAAAATCAAAATACAAATAGAATATTTGAATTTTAATGAAGAAAAAGAATTAACGCGGAATGATATGAGATGCCTACAGAAAAGAGCTTATCAAAAATAGTGACGAAAGTAAAAGTGATTTTCTTTCCAACAAAAAGAACAATCAGCAGTTATCCCTTAGTAGGGTTGTGAATTCATTGAACTACAATATTCGTGTGCTATCGTCTTCCGATACTCAACACCAAATGATCGAACATTTCTTTTAGGCACGCCCATAAGTCTCTGCTTCAACTTTTGGCTTTAATCTATGGTTATAAATCCGCGATTTCCTAAAATTTTCAGAATGACTTAACTAATTCTTCAGTATTTATATTCACGTGGCTTACCTGCAATTAACTTGCAACCTGCAATTAACTTGCAACCTGCAATTAACTTGCAACCTGCAATTATCAAATTTAGTTTTGAGCCCATACCTAAGTTAGATTCTACCATGCTTTATAATTTTTTCATCTATTGAAATTAAAACCCGCTTACACCAAGTAAAATGCCAGTTCTGCTTGATTTATAAATTGATAGATCCGCTAAAAAAATCACAAACATTTTCATGCAACGACACAAAAGGAAGATTGTCACTCAAACTTTCTATTACGAAAGCAGTAGTGGAAATTTTAAAGTCGCTATGGAGATGTGGAATAAACAATAAATCAATTTCTTCATTACTCACTGTGTTAAATGCACCTAAACATGAAATTAAAACTGAACTACGTTCACGATCAAACTCAATCTTTTCCGCACTCTCTAGTTTTAAATTACTTTGACTTCCAATATCCATTAAATATGGGCATTTCACCAACTGTTGCTTTGCATTGTGAGCATGACTGCAGAATAGAATAAAATCTGATTATGCTTAGTGTTTCCAACTGCTCGCACTAATAACAATAGATTTTGGCGATTATTTTCGCTCTGTAATTGGATCTGTCCGTTCAAACGTTTTAGAAATAAATGGGCTGGCTCATGGAGAAGGAAAAGATTTGTTTTCTTTTTTTTGTAATTTCTCTACACTGTGATGAGATTTCCCTACTTACATTTATGTACACTTTTACAATTTTTAACCTTATTCATGTTCGAGTGACAATTAAAACAGAAATTATTACTATTTACATATTGGATCCACTTCTGTACGTCTAATTGAAAGAATTTCGCACACTTGAGCCAATTGCAGCCTTCTTCACGGTAGATACATTTAACATTTGCAATAGACGTATTTGCTTCGCTATTACTCTTATGAAACTTGCCTGACGCAACTTTAATATTTCGTAATGTCCTTGAGTAATGTTTTAAAAATTCAATCAATTTACTTAGTTTTGGGATTTCTGTTTCTTTAACTATCTGTCCCACCATTAGTTAGAACCTAATCTATTTTTTGTAAAGCTATTGTTATATCGTGAGCAAATCTTTCTTACTTTTCACAACTGACTGCAACTGGCTCCGACATAGCAATGAATACTCAACATCTACAAATTTAAATACCATTTCAGAATTTTGATGATGTATTTAATATAATTCTAATCACATTTATATTTGAAAATTATATATAACCACAATAGCATAAAAATGCACTTATCTAAACAACGACAATAAGCCCAGCCTAACGTTTACTAAACTTGAGACAACTTTTGTAATTTAAATACCGCAAAACCTAAACATAGGTGTCCTCATCTTCTGAAACGCAGCCAATTTAATAAATATTACTAATATCCGCAGCAGATTCCATTTCATTCGCACCCAAAACTCAGTTTCGTAACGCCATTGTCTCGTCTGCCGAAGTTTTTTTTTTTTCGTAGCAATCTTGCTAAAGCAAGAACAGGGGAGATGAGGACTCTGGCAAACGCCGTTTCCTCCAGTCCGTGAGGCATGGTAAGTTAGAAGAAGTTGGCGAGCAAACGCCCCAACTTCGGAATTCTTAGGTAAAAATCGTTTACTAATTCTTCAGGAAGGAAGTATTGAATGTTCTCTTTATCGCAATATTTGGCGATATAGTTCCTTAGATGATTATATTTTTGACACTCATTCAGTCTATGCTCGAAATTATCTCGAACTTGACAATTTTCGCATAAAGGAGAACTTGAAAGTTTTAACTTGAATTTAAGGTCGTTTGTGAGGATACTTCGAGTGAGGATTTTGTTAATCTTGCATTCCATTTTCCTTGTGTCGGGCCAGTCGATATTTAGGTATTTTGTGTTTAGAACATTTTTGAAGTGACAATAATACTTGGAATTCTGCCAGATAGTTTCGAATTCCCTATCCTTGTCTTGATTAATTTCATTTTTGATATCCTGCCATGTATAAATCGGAAGGGTCGGAGTATTGCGTGAATTAACCGCCTGTTTTGCCATGGAGTCTGCCCTTTCGTTGATCTCAATGCCTTTATGTCCAAGTATCCAGCAGATTACTATCTTATCATTTGGCATATTTTTGTAAATTTCATATCGAATATTCTCAATTATGTTGTTATTTGGTTCTTCAGAGAAGGAAATGGATTCTACTGCCCCAAGACTATCAGTGAAAATTATCGTCGATTCAGAAAGATTAGCTAGATATTTCACAGTGTACCAAATTGCTGAAGCTTCCGCGGTATAGATAGAGGCGTTTCTTTCAATTTTGATGGCTCTGTTTACGGCATTTTGTAGATTAGTTATTCCAAATCCGGTTCCGTCCAAACTTTTGGAACCGTCTGAGCCCGTTTTCTCGAATCTACGTTTTCTGCTTTGAAATCAGCTGTCAAGTTTTTGATGAAAGGTGCGTAATCTGTGACAAAATCGTGGAGGTTTTTTAAATCGGTATTACAGAACTTGTTAAAGTTTATCCAAGGCGGAACCCATCTCTTTTGGCGAATAACGTTACTATCTAATATCCATTTGGATTTGTATCTGTTAAGGACTGCCCTTAGCTCCTCTTTTTCTTTCTTAATCCTTCCATCTCTAGCGTCGGGGAAAAAATAGGCTGCTCCCCGGAATCTTTTTTTTCATGATGGATAATATTCTTTGCCATTTTTTTATCTTATTGTAAAGCGGGATACCTGTCCATTTTTCTTATCACATCATTGGGAGCAAAATGTCCCACCCTAAGGCTTTTCTGATCGCTTTATTGATGTATGTATCATACTTATTTTGGATGGACAGAGATTCTCCCCATCTGATTTCACAACCGTATATGAGTTGGGGAATCATGACCTGCTGAATGATTTTTAATAAGTTTTTTGTTCTCATTCCTTGAGTTGGGGGGAGAGGATACTGATCAAGTTTAAAGTATTGTTTAATTTTCTTTCCAGATATGACTCGTGATCTCGCCAACTGAGGTTGTGTTCGAGTATTACGCCAAGGACTTTATGCTGTTTTTTCCAACCAATACTAAGATTTGCTATGTTGATGGGGGAAGAGTGTTTCTTTCTTCCTCTTGAAAAATCGATTAGCGTTGATTTCTCGAAGGAAAAAGCAACCTTGTTTTCGGCAGACCAGCTAAGGATCTTCTTGAGTGTATCTTGTAAACAGGGGTTCTGACTGTTCTTCCCAACAATTACATGCACGTAGATATCATCAGCATAAATGAAGATCTTAGTATTTCTATTGTTCAGTTTACAAAAGTCCAACATGAAACAATTGTAGAGGAAAGGTGATAAAATAGCCCCTTGCGGAAGACCCTTGGACATGGACTTTTTTGCGGAAAGGATGGATCTCCACTTTATAAGAAACGTGCGATTGGTAATGAAATTGTAAATCCAACGAACCAGGGTAAGGTTCATGCCCATCGTTTCCAGTTTTTCAATTAATATCTCATGTTGCACGTTATCATAAGCACCTTTGATATCAAGACAAATTAAGTAGTTATCCTGGTTTTTGCTTCTGGCTAACCAGATTGACTCATATATGTCTCTAAGGCAGTCGGTTACACTAATGCCTTTTCTAAAACCATAGACATTTGAAGGAAATATATTTTTTGTTTCAGCCCACCATTCTAGGTGACGCAGGATGATTTTTTCGAGGGTTTCGCAATAACAGATGTTAATGAAATTGGCCTATAATTTTCAATCTTTCTCCCATTTTTATTCGGTTTTAAAATCGGGACAATCCAGGATGTTTTCCATATATTTGGGATTTTGCTCGTTTGCAAACTTCCGTTATATATTTCGAGAAGGGCTTTCTGCGTGTATTTGACGGCAGCCCTCAAACCTTTGTACGTAATTCCATCAGGACCCGGGGATGAGTTTCTCCTACCCCTTATCGCATTCATTAATTCTTAGGCGGAAATTGGCTCAATTTTTGCCGATGGCCAGTCGATAGGAATCAATTGGGCAGTATTGTCATTGCTACTGTAAAAATTCGCGAAATTATTTGCCTGAGCAACTTTGTCTAAGACATCTGTGTTGGAGTGTGCAATCACCAAATTTACCTCCAAGGGAGAGACCGATAGATATTTTCTGAGATTTTTTACTTTTTTAAATATTTGTTTACAGGAGTTGGATTCAAAGGAAATTTTTGCATAATACTTGCGTTTTGCTTTTATTAATTCTCTTTTGTATTTGGTATTTTCACCTTTATACTTCACCCAGTCGCTCGGATTGAGTGATTCTAGTGCTCTCCTTTTCAAATTGTCTCTGAGATGTTCTTATTTGGCGCACTCCAAATTGAACCATGGGTTTTTTGGCTCGACATTGTAGGTAATTTCTCTGGTGTGTGTCTCGATTGCGCTGTTAATTGAAGAGGTATAATCATTTACTGTTTCTTCCATATTATCAGCGTGACTCACTGATGAGCGTAACAGTGCTATCCCAACATCAAGCCAATTCGTAAAACGTTTAATTTTTCCAGGTCTTTTGTTAAAATTATGATTAAAATTGAGATATACAGGGAAGTGATCACTTTGGCCCGTATCCTCCAATCTCTGAAATGACAGCTTAGGAGCGATATTGGCATTTGCTATGCAAAGGTCGAGGATGCCTCCTTCTCGCCCACGATAAATATGAGTAGGTTTCTTATTATTTAGAATGATTATATTAGAGTCAATTATCCAGTTCATGAGCTTTTGACCACTGGGTGAAGTAATGTTGTCTCCAAAATTTCTATGTCGGGCGTTGAAGTCGCCAACCAAGATTGTGGAAGGATCCTTAAAGGAATCCAATATCATTGAGTCTTCTAGTTTAAATTTTGCGGAAGGCTTATAACAGTTTACAATGGTAAAAGTTTTACCGTAAATGTGTACTTTGACATTTAGGACTTCCATGTCACATTCAATTTCAGATTCTGGAAGTTTGAACACAGATAGATTATTCAACACAAATATCGCTAGGCCGCCGCCTTTACTAGGAAAAATTCTTTCTTTTAAAAAACTATTGTAACCAGAAAGAAAAGGAACCCTAGGATTCTTACTCCAGGTCTCCTGG
>KK118057.1:430399-446830 GCA_000611955.2 Stegodyphus mimosarum | reverse complement strand
AATTTGGAATTTGTTTTATTATCGATTTCGTATTTTGTAAAACTTTAACGAATTTTTGATTAAAAATCTCAAGGATTTCAAAGCGAGCAATGGCAACGGTGTACAGAAAAAACCTTTTTATCTCCAGCGCGTGAGACTATCGGAGATTCTAAAGATATGCAATTTAAAATTATTTTGCGATATTGCTATTGGACTGAATTTTATGATTTAAGTGCGAAGAACATGCTATTTAATAAATAAATGTAACACACAAAATGTTAAAAAAAGCCTCTTTGGACGTAATTTAAAATCTGAAACCTTTCAGATTTTTTTTTTCTTCTTTTTTGTTTTTATATATATAAAGGAAAGATACAGGCCAAAAGTTACGTATTTAAAAAGCCGAGGCACTCCTCCTAGGAGAGTCGTTTCTCTGGTGGGTTTAGCTTCGGTTTCAAGCACGAGTGCTTCTGATCCTCCAGTCCTCACCACTATTCGTTTTTCCTCTCTAAGAGAATCGGCAACTCCGTATTCATTGCATATGGCAGGGATGGCTAAACTTCAAGACGATGGGAGCCGCATGATAGATTTTATGAATTTTTCGAGAGCCGCAAGTCCAAATTTACATCGCTTTAAAAATAATGAGACAGATTTTGAATATAAAGAAACTTTTGAAGTAAATTAATGAATATGTGATTAACATGATTAAATATAAATATGAATAAATACATCTTATATCTACTGATTTGAATTCAGAAAAGAATTCAGAAATTTAAATTCATTTAAGTCCGAAGAAAGTAAAAATTTGTAACTCTTGTACTGGGCAAATGAGTTTTTCTGCAGTTAGAGAAACCGAATATTTTCTTTTGATTCCCTTTATATCTCTCCGTTTACAAATTTTGTTGCTTTATTTTAGTAGAAGAAAAAGGAATCGGAAGTATATTCATTTGTCTACAATTATATAAAAAGTGTTATTTGAGGAAATTACAAATCATGATTTGAAGGAAAATTGAGTGTTTTTTTTAAACTCATGAGCAGTCTTTCAGAAAGGATAAATTAAATGATACACGTTAACGCGTTCTGTAGAGAAACTGTTATTCGAGAAAGAATATTTAATAACAAGCTATTAATTTGTTTAGACTTCTGCTTAAAAAGTAATTTTTTTCTCCACATAATTTACATAAGGACCAACATACTGAGATCATTCAAATATTTGGATCCTAACCTATGAAATAGTTAAACATTTTCCCAAAAACTTTGAATAACTACTTTTACTGATGTCCAGTATAGAAGACTTCACCAAAGAAAAAAAGAAAAGAATATGATTGCAATTTCAGTAGTATTTGAATCAGTATCTCTCCCGACGGCCCTGACTGATGCAGTATTTCAGCGTTGCATTGAAAAGAAACTGCCAGAAATTTTTAATAATCAGTACACTGGGCATCATTGAAAATTCTCGAAACTATATCTCGAATCATCCCGATAATTTTGGACATAGATAACGAAGTTCATGCGCATCACTGAAAATTCTTGAAACTATCTCACGAATTGTCCTGATCATTTTGGACATAGATAGCGTTCACGCGCATCATTGAAAATTCTCGAAAGAATCGTTATGATAATTCTGTATATGCATAACCTGTTGCTAATAAATCTAGTTGTTCAAGCCGGGTTATATAAACGTTTCGTCAACCACATATTCCATATGTCTACCAGCTAAACTCTTCAACCTAGCTGTGTAATTTTGAGATGTTTTTCAAATACATGGCAAATCGAAACTAATGTTGCAGAAAGAAAAAATACCTGCTGCTACTATAATGAATTTAAATCACAAACGCAGGTACAACATAAACGCGTAGCTCTAAATATTTCTATGGACATGCACAGATGTTCAATGTGGAGGCCTCTTGTAACACGGCAGACGTCTGCACAGTAGTTTAGTTCGTAAGATCTTCCAAATAGGTATACGGATCGCATATAAGCAAAATGTACACTGCTAGGACAACGTCTTGGGTTTGGCCAATGACAATCCAGAGAGGGTCACCATTCACTCCGCCCACATGAGTGATGTCACATTTCTGACGTTTGTTAACATCAAAGCGTAGGAAGTGCGTTCGCTGAATGAACAACATTTTTACTTTGCAATGTGAATTTGCTATAGTGATGCTATTTTTTTAAATGTTTCTTTTAAAGTATTATTTTCTTACTCTTCCAGAAGGAATATAAATTTATGTCTCGAACTTTACAAACTTTGGCTTTATATGCATGCATGGGTATACACACACATACATATATTTTCAATATATAATCATATATAAATTATATGTGTGTGCGTGTGTAAGCGTGTATATATTATTACATATATATATATACACTTCTCCTTTTGGTTCATTTTTCAGGATGTCATATTTCTAGCGAATAATCTAGGAATCTTTTATCTCTTAATATTTCACATCTTCACATTCAGACTTTTAAATAATTGAGATGAGTGTATTCATATTTAATATTTCTGCACAATTTGATTTATCACCTAAAAATGGATTTATTTAATTTTGGATAAAGAGGGATGTCAATTCCAGTAGTATATGATTTTTAATAGTAGAATAATTTGTCTAAAGAAGCTTTTGTTTGTTTTTTATTTTTTAATTCCTTTAAAAGAAAATTACATAAAAATAATTCTTAATCTATTACTCCTTACACATTCTTAAATATGTTAACGGAAAATTTTCATTCAATAGCTTTATAAATTTATTTTATGCAGTATTTTAATTTAAGAACTAGCTTTGATAAATGAATTTCCATTGCTATCTTTATAAATTTAGTTTAGAATTCAGTTTTCAATGCATGCAATTATTCTCCTTCCCGGCTTTCCACGCACAGCCCAGTAGTGGCTGAGTGGTAAAGTGGAACGCTATAGTTCAATCTGAGTTTGATTCCAGATAGACAGCTGGCTGCATGAGCACTTGCCTGGTTTTTCCACATGCGTAGCATGGACATGAGGTAGTTTTATTTTCTTAGAAATCTTCAGGGAAGACATCCCTCCCACATAGACACCTCACAAGCTTTCCATAATCAAATAAACCAAACCAACCCTCCAAGCAAAACAGCTCCTGAATAGAAATGCTTCATATCTGTCAATCAAATGACATTCATTAATGCAAAAAACTGTCATCATACACTCTAAATCAAACTCGGAAGTTATCATTAATTATGCTTACAGAAACAAAGTACTTAATACCAAATTTGTTGATTAACCCTTTCATGGGCCTTGAGAAGATTACTTCCCATCTACATGATCCTGGGAAATACACCTGTGGGAAGCGCAAAACCCGCTATAATATATTGGTTTTGTTAAAATAACGTTGGTAACACTAATTCCCACTTCAGTATTTTGTTGTCATCTATGTTCAATTGATTGAAACAGAACTAGCACATTTGTTTTGAAAGTTCGAACTCGTTGTGTGAGATCTGTTCCACTGAGACACCTGTTTTGATTTGACATTTGCATTGCTATACGATTCTACTACAAATGTAAGTAAAACACTGTTTTTATTATAATAACGTTTTATTATTTTGTATATTTCTGCAGTAACTATGTAATATCAAATAATAAATAATGGGTGAAAAGTGAAAATGCTATTGCATCATGTATAAAAGCCACGCGCAATATGTATGTTGGAAAAATAGAATATTTAGTTCAAAAATAGTATGTTTATAAGAAATACAAAGGAAATATAAAAGATACAAAGGTTTATTGTAACTGTATTTACTTATTTCTTACATTTCTGCTAATTTTGTGCCAGTAATTATCTAATTTGAATAGTAAATAATAAGCCTAACAGTGGAATGTGAAAATACTATTGTGTTATATACATATATAAAAGTCACATGCCATTTGTGCATATGAGAAATTAGAATATTTAGTTTCAAAAATAATATATTTGTTATATAAATATATTATTTTTTAAAGAAAAGATTGCTTTTATTATAACAATACTAACTTATTTCTTGCATTTTTGCATGTTTTGCACCAGTAACTGTCTAGTAATGTACTACTAATACGACTACCTGCAGGCCCTGATTTACGCATAGGCAAAGTATGCAGCTGCTATTGCAGCACTTTTTGGGGGGAAGCAAATTTTCGAAAATGAAATAAGATAAAAAAAAAAAGAAAGATACCAAATAGGAAGATCTGTAAAGTGTTGGCATCGTATTTTTTATTTTCGTATTGATCTTCGCATCGTAAATAGTTTTATACTGTGACAAGTAAACAAAAGGAACAGAAGTTTAAACCAGCTAACATTCCGTATAGCATTAGTTCGTCAACTAATAAACGGATATTCCTGAAGAAAAAGGAAAGGTTGTCCTGCTATCTTCCAAACAAAAAAGTGTGCAGTTCCGAATGATGTACGCTTAGCCAATGTGGGAAATCATATGTCAAAGATGGTTTCCAAGTATAGACGATGTGGGAAATGTAGCACGAAGGCCCAAGAAAGAAGACCCGGTATATGTGTGCAGAATGTGATATACCCTTGTGCATTGCAACATGTTTCTCATCTTTTCATGGTAAATAATCGCCATTAAATTGAATTTTCTTTATGACCATAAAAGGTCCCGTGAGAAGTATACTTCCCACCCCTAGAATATAAATATAATTGGCAAAATAAAATATATTTCCTCAAATGCTATTGTTTAATTGATAATGAAATGTAAAAAACCGAGAGAAATTAAAAACAGAAATAAATGGCCCACGAAAGGGTTAATTTGCATTTTTAGAAATATTTGAATAAATTTCTGACCTTTAATAAATACAGTGAACCCTCTCTAAGATGACCGTCAGCCCTTCTACATGATTTTAATCTTGTGTATAGCTTATCATGTCAAAGAGAAGATGTTCAGTATCAAAATTTGTTTGTATATTGAGAAGAAGTCAGTTTCAGAGGTGATCACAAAGAAAAGGTTTACAGTGTTATGATAATCTGTTCCTGACTTTTTTTGCAGGATTTGGTTTCTGTAATTATGGCAAAGCCCTGAGGACTGTCTCCCTAAGGAGAGGGATGCCTTCGTGGAAGACTTTCTAAGGCAATTGGCTCGAATACACGTTTGTACATGGGGAAAACTACGAAAATACCCGTGCAGCCAGTACGTTCATGGGATTCGAATCTCAGACCGAAATACCAGTGTCCAGCGACTTTACCGCTCGCCACTAGTGAGCATATTTTTTGCAGGAAAGGAAGTGTTTTCTAAGTGTAGGACATATCAGTCTTAGTCCACATTAAGATTTGATATAGGAAATGAATAATGTTGAAGCTGAAATTAAAATTATATAAATTTCAATGCCATGCGTGTAATGTGAATCTCAAATTTAGTTTCCTGCGATGTGAGGTTTTTGGAATGTAAAGATCAGGCTCTGGTATGCTGATATATATATATATATATATAATTGAAATATAACACGAAGTCCTATATTTGAGTATAATACTGAAAAATACTAGACATATGAGAAAATAAACATATTTCTTCAAATATTATGGAATATTTATTCCTGATTTAAAGGGAACATGAAGTTACAGTGTTCTAAATCCACCCAAAAAACAAAAAAAATGTATGATACTCACAAGTTTGACATAAGATCTTTTGCTCAAATGATGAAAGCTTTGGAGAACGTAGATGCTAACTAGAAATGGGTGCTGAATAGGAGGCCATTGGCATCCGCATAAATGCACTGTATTAATTTTAATGCCGTTTTAGGTTTTTACGTATTATCCCGTTGACCAGCCTAGTAGAATGATTTAGTGCTAATTATGGATGACTGTGCCATGTAGTAATTCCACAGAAATGATAGGCATTTGGTGACTATTGCCGAAATTTCCACAAACGATTGATGGGTTTAATACATAAGTACTGAATAATGACATGAATAAAAACTATATTTTTTATCACATACCTTCTACTAAAAAATTTCTTTTGGCCCTTGGTTTGGTTTGGTTTGGTTTGGTTTATTTAATTATGGCAAAACACTCGAGTGCTATCTGCTTAACAGGAGGTATGCTTTCGTAGAGGAATTTCAAAGGGAAACTGGGTCTTATACACATTACACTATAGGAAACCATGAAAGTGCCAATGCAGCCAGCGCATTCCGCAGGATTTGAACCCCGGACTGAACTACTAGTGTTCATCGACTTTAACGCTCGCGTGCTGTGGTACTATTAAACTGAAATTCATCTATATTTATAAAGAGCCCATCAGAAAAATGCACACACTTTAACTAAGAAAATTCTTGTGCTTTAGTATCGAACTTAATTATAAGTTAATCAAATCATACATATGAGAGATTAGGCTAGGTGTAATACAATCTTCCTGTATATGTACCTATACAGTTACTTAGATTGCTCAAAGTGTTACAGCGGTAGCCATTAGCAGCTGGACACACAGAACAATATTAAACAGTTATTTGAAACAAGTTAGTCAACGTGTCTGAGGGGACTGCTGCACATTCTGCCATAATGTTTTGATGAAGGACCTCTAGCTTAATCGATTTCCTGTACTACTGAACATCCCTCACTTGTTAAGGGAACACAATACTACATATTGTAAAGAATTCAACTTTGAAACCAATATATACATATCATTTATTAAAGTTTGTATGTATTTTTCTGACAGATACTGTATGTAAAGTTGTACTTTTCATTAGTCCCACCTATTAATCAATTTAAGGGTATTACTGTACAGAATATATACGAAAATGAACTGATAAATTGTCATATCTGTTCCTTTCTGTTCGTTTTTCATATATATATTTTAATAGTTTTAGTTTTGATGTTGCTTTACATGATGTCAGTTTAAACATAAGAAAGCAGATAACAAAAGAAATTCACACTGAAACTAAATTTTAAATTAGTCTGAAGATTAATGATGAAGTAAAATAAATAGTGTAAATAGTTGTAGTAAATAGTGGCTAATTTATCAAAATTACATAAGAGGGCAAATAAATAATTAGTATATTCAGATTTTAATTACAAGTAAAAACTTTATATTCATAACAGTAAAAATGCACATAGAAAAGCTCATATTACAATATTATTATTTTATTACTTGCAACCACCTCAGTAGAGCTCATCAGATTTTTAAAAATGGGCCCAACTCTGGCAACCATGCTCATAACAATCCTTTAATAGCGCAATGTCGCCATTTTTGTATACATTCTTTAGATTGTATTCGAAGTTCCAACGATTTTTATAAACAAATTGTGATATTTTCTGCCTTAATTTTAAAATATGCACTTTAGAATTTGCCAACAATGGGAGAAACTACGGTCAAAATTCTACAGGAATACAAAATTTTGCCGAAAAATTTCTAAAGGACACAACAAGGAAATGCATTTGGTAGATAGCCGATACTGCTGAAGTTTGCGCGATGCCGAGTCTTTGAAATTCTTTTCAAACAAAAACAAATCGCTTGGGGAAAAGGATAGGGCAAAAAAAAATTACGGAAAGATTTAGAGATGAACGAGTTTTATTTTTTTAATGTATTATGTAATCCTTATATAATAATTAAAATTTATATTTTAAATTGCTAAAGTATGTTTTCTTTTCATAATTTGATAATATTAGTCAACGTATAATAAATATCAATAGTTTGGGTATTTGTTTAAGAAAAGTTGTGAAAACCATCAACTTGCATCCAATGAGTAACTTTTACCTTTTCATGTGTTAAATCCAAATTAAGTCAAGGTGCTTGTATTAATACGTAAGTACCATTAATTTTATGGGCAGTACACTATATTCTTTTATGTACTGTAATATTTAGTTTGTGTTGAAATTATGTAGTGACAATAATTTGCTTAAGATAGAAATTTTTCATTGTTACAAGTTTACATTTTGGTTAATTTTTTTTATGTGATGAAAAGCAGCACCTTAAAAATTTTAAAATGAATATTTTGGAGTTCTTAAATTTTGCAAGAGTACTAAGCATTATTTTTTATTACTCGATGACCATTCCAGAAATAAATAGTTTAATTTTGTATACTAGGAAAAAAAATCATTTCTGACTGGCATAAAAATCAGAATTTTGAAACAGTAGTAGAAAAATCATTAAAAATACTTATTTTTAAAACTCTAATGCAATAAAAACAGGTTAGCATGAAATATCTGAGAAGTAAATAACTTGTGCTATTATTAAATTCATACTTATGATCATTGTGTATATGCAATCATTCTTATGTAAATAAATGTTACATGATATCTTAGACCTCTGCTTTTTAAATTCTATCTATTAATCTGAGAATTAGATTATTTCACTATAGTAAATAAATAAGTGTTAATAAATGTATTATAGACGTCAATATGTTTGTTTTCTGTAACATATACTTTGAACATTTTAATTAAATAATTTTTTCCTCTTCAGTTTTTCATGAACAATATGTCTATATATTTTACTTATGATGAAGAAAATTAACATTTAAAGAATGTATTATAACACTGAAAGTTTTGTAAAAGAAGGTATTGAAAAAGGAAATTATTGCAATTCATAGAACTATAAAAATAAAAAAAAATCGTGATAATTAGTATGGTATTGTTTTTATTTGCTAAGAACGGATATTAAATTATGGATAATAGAAAGGACTTCTAAATGTGAAGCACTTACATGAACAATAATAATAATTCATAACATTCTGATGATGATTTCAGTACTTAATGTAAATACAAAGCATTATTGACAGCTTAGTTCAACTCATATTAAATAGTTACAGTGCGATCTTAAGTCCAATGTATTTATTACAAGATAATGATATATAGTCTGGATTTTAATTTAAAACTCTTTTCACATATCTTTAAATGACCTAATTTTAACCGATACTCTTCTGTTATCAGGACAGGATTCAGAGATGTATGTATGTGGTTGTGGTTTCAGTTCAGTTTAGCACGGCAAAGCACACTAGGGCTAGCTTCCTATGGGGAGGGAGGCCTTTGTGAAGGACTTTCTGAAGGGAACCGCCTAGTATACGTTTTAAAAATGGTGAAAAACACGAAAACACATATGAACTCCGCCCATTTGCCTGGATTCAAACTCAGTGTTCAAAGATTTTACCACCAAGTTACCATAGCAAGACCAAGTTACCATAGCAATTGAAGCAGTGGAACTAAGTCTCCTGATTACGAATACCAACATCCCACCCACAGCGGAGGTAACAGAATATCTTGACCAACTGCCGACCACACTCCGGGACTATCCCTCCAACAACCACCTTTTAGTCGGAGACTTTAATTCCCACTCTGAAGTATGGGGCTGCTCATTTACCGATCCAAGAGGGAAGACTAGTTGAGGACTTTATAGCGAGTCATGACCTAATTCTTCACAACACCCAAGGGTGCCTCCCCACTTTCAAGACAACTACTGGGCAGGGTTGGCCAGATCTCACGCTTCCACAGTAGAGTTGGCTACAAAAATCCAGAACTGGGAGGTCCAGGATACGGCCACAAACTCCGACCATCGATACATCACTTTCAGCCTCATGCACCCCCATTCCCGATTATCACTTAAACGATATAGAACCTCGGCACATAACTTAAAGAAATTCACCCGTGAAATCAGACCGGTCTTGGAACAGCAAGGAGATGAACTGAAAAACTGTTCCACAGCACAAGATGCAGATCGTATCACATGTAACCTGGTGCAGTTAATACAGCAAACATGCGACTGTACGATGGGCACCAAATCTCCCGAAATTCTTAAAGTCGCCAACTGGTGGACGAAGGAGCTACGGACTAAGCGAAGCCGCACGCAGGCGATGCGCAGAAGGTTGAAAAAGGAGCGGGACCCGGATCGTAGACAACAACTCAGTGTAGAATACAACAGAGCGCAGGCTCAGTGCAAGAAGGACAATCTGAAGCTCAAAAGCTGGAGGAATTTCTGCACACAGCACACTGAAGTTTTCGGCGTATTACACAAGATAGCCTCCAGTAAAGTATTCATACCACCATTAGACCGCACGTATGCTGGTTCACAGATAGGGTCACAAGGTTTCATGGCCACCACACTTCAACGCATCCTTGACGCAGTATTCCCACAGGATGGGAATGATGTTTCTTCTGAACATGAGGCATACAGCCTGTCCATGACAATCCCAGATGATCAACCATTTACAGTTAAGGAGATCACAACTGTTATACGTACTCTCCCAGTCAAAAAGGCACCAGGGCCGGACTCTATAGACTACCGCATCTTGAGGGCAACCTACAAAGCCTGCCCAAGACTGCTAGTGGCTTACTTCAACAAACTTCTAAGTCTTAAGCACTTTCCAATACATTTTAAAACGGGCCAGGTGGTCCTCTTTACGAAAGAAGGCAAGGACCCCAATGATCCTTCGTCCTTTAGACCAATTTGCCTTCTGCCAGCCCTGGGAAAGCTCTTGGAAAAGCTTCTCGTTCTCAGACTGAAGCATCATATAGCTAAAAACGGTATCCTCTCAGATGCACAATATGGCTTTCGGGAGCATCGCTCTGCGCTTAATGTCCTGGATCACGTATGCGAGGAAGTCAAGCGACTGCGCAAAGAGCAACAGCATGTGGCAGTGCTCAGTCTGGATCTGCAAAGTGCAGACTTCCTGTGATGGTCAACAATCATGCAGCTAACATTCCAAATAACATCCTACAGATTTTTAAAAGTTATCTCAGTAACCGCAGCTTCATTGCGGTTCACAACGGGGGAATAATTACCAGGCCACAGCAAAGAGGCTGCCCACAGGGATCATGCGCAGGTCCAGACCTGTGGAACTTAACATTTAACTCGATTCTAAAAGCAGAATGGCCGGCTCACACAACAGTCGCAGCCTTCGCAGATGATGCCACTTTCGTGGTTAGTGGAAAACGGCGCGTCATCCTTGAACAAAACTGGAAGGAAGTCATTGACATCTTCTATGACCTTTGCAAGTCTAAGAGGCTTAACATCTCGCATTCAAAATCTAAATATATCATCTACCATAAACCGGGCCAGACCTTACAAAGAAACCCGACAATCACGATGGTAGGCCACAGGATTAAAAGAGTTAAAGAGATGAAGCTCCTAGGTATCATACTAGATGAGGGCTTTACTTGGATCCTCCATTTAAGATCGCAAAGAACAAAAGCATTAAAAATAGCCATGTACCCAAGGAAAATGCAAGGCTCCAAATGACGACTGCGGCCCCATATCCTAAAGATCCTATACTCTGCAGTAGCAGAAAAGACCATGATCTACGGGGCGGCGATCTGGGCAAACCCCATGACCTGCAGGAAACAAAAAATTCTTTAAAGTTCCCAAAGACCATTCGTACTGGCGATCACAAAGGCATATCGAACAACGTCGACAGCAGCCGCAGCAGTTCTGGCGGGACTAATCCCGTTACCAATAAAAGCACAGCAGAAAGCCGCAATTACAATGATTTCCCAACTGCATAGAAAAGCACGATTTGGAGAGCTCAGCTATAAACCTGCAGACTTCGAGTTTAAAAGTTCAAAGCTTAAAACGCACCCTTCAGATTAAGGGAAAGGTGTTGTGACTCACCTCGTCCCTGTATTATCACCATCCATAGAGGGCCCGGGCTTCATGATTTACACGGATGGGTCGAAGATGGACAATGCAGTCGGCAGCGCATATACAGTTTTCCATAATGGCACTGAAGTGCAAACCTGGAAGTGCCATATGTCTCCGCACAATTCGGTCTTCCAGGCGGAAGCCCTTGCTTTGCTTAAAGCAATAGAATGGGCACAAACTACCAGAGCAGAAGATTTTACAATCTATACTGATAGCCTATCGGTACTGTACGCCATCAACGATCTACGCCACCCCCCACTCCTGTTCCAAATTCAGGAGACACTACGAAATACGAGTCCGTTCCAAAAAATTGGGATCACTTGGGTAAAAGCGCACGTTGGTGCCCAGGGCAACGAACGCGCAGACACCCTGGCAAAAGAGGCAGCACAGGACCGGGATGCGGTGCAAAGAGACCCACCTTTACCAAAGTCACTTCTCAAGCGGCAGAGTTGGCAGTCAGTTCTGTCGCAGTGGCAGGAGGAATGGAACACGTCGCCACAGAGTCGGCGAACTTTCGAGTTCATACGAAAAGTGGACACGGAACGACTCATATCTGCGCCCTTCTTAACAAGATTTATCACAGGAGATGGGCCGTTCCCGACCTACTTCGCAGAGAGAAATATAACCTCCACAGACCTATGCGTCTGCGGAAGAGTCGGGTCCCCCGACCACTACCTGACAGAGTGTCAACTCACCACACAATGGCACATTAAACTACGGTTGAATAATGTGGCCGCCTTTAAAAGATTCGTGCTCAAACAACCACGACTTGTGGACAAAATCAAAAAGATTATGGACCATTTAGAAGTACTGAAGCGGGAGCTCTGCAGCCTTGCATAGGTGCCGCACATGCCAGTTTCCGTAACATACGTGTCAAAGTGTGTAACTCGCTAGCATATATGCTCAGCGTGCCACAAACGCATTTACAACGTACCTCAGCATGCATTGTACTCATCGTGCACGCACCAAGAGAATAATGCATAGACAAGTGTGCAGTGCAGTGTAGAATTCTCTTACAGTTTATGTCCGCCTGTTTCTTATGTGCATCTCTACCTGCCAAAGTATAAATTTCTAATATCATGTTGTCAAGTTTGAAGAGGCTCAACCCCTGTAGTAGTCTTATATTTAATATTCGCATTTATGTGCACTTCATAATTTGTCGAACCCACGTAGTATTTAGTGTTTTAATATGTGTATGTGCCTGCATATTTCAGTGTATTGTATTCACGTGTATGTAACAGTAGTATAGTATAATTGAATAATTATTTTATCTTATTTACGTGTATTGTATTCACATATTATCAGTGTATTGTATTTACGTGTATGTTACAGCAGTATAATTAAATAGTTGTATAATCTAATTCACGTGTATTTTTGTGTGCATGGTACTTACGTATAATTGTCAATGTATATGAGTGTTAACTACGTTGGTGTATTGTGTCTATATTTTAGTGTATCGTGTATTAGTGTATAGTACATACGTGTATAGTATATTAGTGTGTCGCATTTATGCGCACTGGTGTATTGTGTCTGTATAGTATATTAGTGTGTAACATTTATGTATATTGTCGCATCGTGTCATAGGTGTATCGTGTCTATAAAAATATTCTAGCATCATGTTGTCATGTTTCAAGATCTAAGTACATACAAAGTAACACCTGTAGTAGTAATGTGTATTTTTAATATTTGCACAAAAGTGTATTCTAAAATATATCGAATTTACGCAGTATCTATGTCTATCAATACTTAACTTTTTTATATATCGTAAATTAGCGTAAGTTTCTACCTATCTCAGTGTATTGTATCCACGTGTATGTTAGAATAATTGCATTACTTACCTACGTGTATTTTTGTATATATGGTACTTACGTATTAGTGTCAATGTGTACTAGTGTGTCGCATTTATGCGCACTGGTGTATTGTGTCTATCTTTTAGTGTATAGTATATTAGTGAATTATCGTATAGTATACTGCTGTATAGTAAATTAGTGTATAGAATACTGATGTATAGTATATTAGTGTGTCTCAATTATGTGCATTGGTGTATTGTGTCTATCTTTTAGTGTACAGTATCTTAGTGTGTAGCATTATGTACATTGCCGTATCGTGTCATTGGTGTATTGTGTCTATAAATGTAGTCTGGCATCATGTTGTCATGTTTCAAGATCTAAGTACATACAGAGTAACACCTGTAGTAGTATAGTGTATTATTAATATTCACATAAAAGTGCATTTTGAAATTTATCGAATTTACGCAGTATCTATGTGTACCAATACTTAATTTTATATATATCGTAATATAGTGTAAGTGTCTACGTATCTTAGTGTAAGTGTCTACATATATCAGTGCATTGTATCCATGTGTAAGTTATTGTGGAATAACAGAATAATTTTATTAATGTGTTTTTTTGTGCATATCGTACCCACGTATTAGTGTCAACGTGTGTTAGTCTATAGTATATTGTATCACATTTTGTAGCATATTATTGTGTTGCATTATTAGTGTCTGTGTATATAAGAGAACTTGTAAACATGCGAACTTTGTATATGCGTAATTATGAGTATATTGTACTTACGTAGTAGTGTCCACGTCGTTAAGTGTATAAGTGTCTATGTAAATTTGTGTATCAGCGGCCATAAGTGTACTAGCATCCCTCTATAAGCGTATAAGTGTCTTCCTCTTATTAGTGTCTATGTATAAAATCGCATAAGTATCTAAGCACACAGTGAATACGCACTTCTCTATCAGGCGCATTGTGTCCATCTGTTATAAGTATATTAGTGTCTTCTTGTATATTTATGTCTATTTGTAAAAGTTTCAGCGACAGATAGTTGCAGGGTTCGGACAGTACCCGTGTAGTCATTGTAAGCCGTCTGGGTGTCCGGCCCTGCTGTCACCTATCCTACTGAGCCGACATCGTTCTCGCTCTGTATTCTGAGTATCATTTTGAAATAAAGATCACTTATTGCTGCTTGCTGTCTCTGTCTTTTTTCGAAATTTCATCACTTTCTGACCCCTCCTTCTTGGTGTTGCATTTTCAATGCCGAGCAGTGTATATAAATAAGTTGTTTCTTTATAAAGATCACGATGTAAGTTACATAGCATATTTACAATAATTATTAATTACTCATACGTATAATGTATAAAATCAGGTAGTTAATTGTAAAACATTACTTTTAATGAATTTGGAAATAAGTGAATAATAATCTGCATGCCATTAGATTTTTTAAATGCACAAACTTCACAGTTAAAATACATACGAATGTTAGAAAATCACTATCAAATGCTTCTTCTCAAAAATAATGTCGGCTCAAGACATATTATCAAGTCCAATCATCAGTGGAACTCCAGTTAATTAGTCTTTAATATGTCAAAATGTAAAATATGAAATGTTACTTTAAGTTAATTTTTTTAATCCATTCAGTTTTGGCTTATGTAAATATTGCATATGACTAGATGTAAAGGACTATAAACACGCATTCAAACAAATCACTTGAGGCAGGGATGTCAAACTCATAGGTACACTTGGGCCAAACAAACAAGTTTTAACTTTAGGAGGGCCGCAAAAAAAAAAAATTAATAATAAACATATATATATATATATATATTTATATAGAAAGGAACAAGAAAAATTTAATGTTTACGTCCTGGTACTTGACATCTCTTCTCTGCTATTATCTTTACTATTTCGGGAGAAATTTTGTTTGCAGTGATAACTTTCAACGCTGACCCAAGGTGAGCATCATTAATACGGTTTCTAATAGGAGACTTATTACTTTTCCTGACTGAAAATAACTGCTACCAAACATGGAAATAATTTCGTATGCGAATTTTCGAGTATTTTCAAACCTGGCTGGTAAATATTTGTAAAATTCAGGCACGCCCACTTCAATGAATTTTGCTTTCAAATTTGAGTTGCATTGAATCTCGATCACTTCCATTTGCATATGGCTGGGTACTGAGTCAATACTTATTGAGAAAATCGAAGAAAACAAAAAAAATTTGTCTTCGAGGGAACTAAAATCATTAAACCTCGTTTTAAATTCAGTTGTTAAATTTACAATTTTTTCTGCGTATTTTTGATACGAACAAGTATCATCTAAACTTGATTTGTTCATGCTGCACGTCGGGAAGTGCGTCAAATCTTCATTTTAAGTTGTTTTTCCCAAAGAACTGGTTGACATTTGAATGCTTTAATTATGTCAAACATGTTCGTAATGATATGATCTTTTCCTTGTAACGATAAATTTAAATCGGTTAAGTGTATGGTTATATCAACTAAGAAAGATAAATCTTGTATTCATATTGGATCGTAAAACAAACTTACGTCTTGATTTTTCGTTTTTAAAAACTGACATATTTCTTCTTTCTTTCAAATCCCAGAATTGTTTGAGAATCTTGGAACAAGATAACCAACGTACCTCAGTATAGTAGGACAAACCCGAATATTCACTATCTAACTCACTTAAGAAAGCAGTGAATTGACACTGATTTAAACCTGGAGATCTTATAAAATTTATAACTTTTTTATATACGACAAAACATTCTCCATATTTATTACTTTCGTGCATAGAACTTCTTGATGTATAATACAGTGCATATGATGAATGTTTGAACCGTGAATTTCACTAAGTTTTTTTCTTAGTAATGTTACGAAGCCCTTGTTTTTCCCGGTCATTGATGGAGCGCCATCTGTAGCTACAGAATTTAATTTTGCCAAAGGTAGATTGTATTTCTGCAGAAGTCCAAAAACACAAGTAAATATATCTTCTCCTGTGGTAGTACCAGGCATCGGTATTAGTTCCAGTAATTCCTCAAAAATGTTAAAATTCTTGTCACAAGAACGAAGAAACACTGCTAATTGAGCTTTGCCACTAATG